>JBBPBO010001986.1:49182351-49307452 GCA_037974295.1 Cicer cuneatum
ATGTCATCCAAAAAGTGTGTTTGAGTTGTTGGATTAACATTTAGGTCATTTTGTGCATCCCAAGGCTTATTCTATTCCATTTTCGTTCTTACGGAATGTATTTCATCCAAAAAGTGCGTTTGTGTCATTGAATTAACATTTAGGTCATTTTGTACATCCCAAGGCTTATTCTAATATATTTTCATTCTTAATTAATGTAGTTTATCCAATAAGTGCATTTGTGTCATAGGATTGACATTTAGGTCATTTTGTGCATCCCAAGGCTTATCTTAATTCCTTTTCGTTCTTAACCAATGTAGTTAATCCAACAAGCGCATTTGAATCATTGGATTAACATTTAGGTCATTTTGTGCATCCCAAAGCTTATCCTCATCAATTTCGTTCTTAAGGAATTTGTTTCATCCAAAAAGTTCGTTTGTGTCATTGGATTCACATTTACGTCATTTTGTGCATCCCAAGGCTTATTGTAATCCATTTTCGTTCTTAACCAATGTAGTTTATCTAATAAGTGTACTTGAGTCGTTGGATTAACGTTTAGGTCATTTTGTGCATCCCAAGGCTCATCCTAATCACTTTTCGTTCTTGAGGAATGTATTTCATCCAAAAAGTGCGTTTGTGTCATTGGATTAACTTTTAGGTCATGTTTTGCATCCCAATGCTTATTCTAATCAATATTCAATCTTTATCAATATAGTTCATCCAAAAACTGCGTTTGTGTCATAGGATTCACATTTGCGTCATTTTTATCATCCCAAGGCTTATTCTAATGCATTTTCATTCTTAAGGAATGTATTTCATCCAAAACGTGCATTTGTGTCATAAGATTATCATTTACGTTATTTTTTGCATCCCAAGGCTCATTCTAATCCATTTTCGTTCTTATCCAATGTAGTTTATCCAGTAAGTGCATTTGTGTCATTGGAATATCATATAGGTCATTTTGTGCATCCCAAGGCTAATTCTAATCCATTTTCTTTCTAAAAAATGTATATCATCCAAGAAGTGCATTTGTGTTATTGGATTAACATTTACGTCATTTTGTGCATCCCAAGGCTAATTCTTATCCACTTTTGTTCATACGGAATGTATTTCGTCCAAAAAGTACGTTTGTGTCATTGAATTAACATTTAGGTCATTTGGTGCATCCCAAGGATTATTCTAATCCATTTTCGTTCTTAACCAACGTAGTTTATCCAATAAGTGCATTTTGTGTCATTGGATTAACATTATGTCGTTTTGTGCATCCCAAGGATTATTCTAATCCGTTTTCTTTCTAAACCAATGTAGTTCAACCAATAAGTGCATTGTGTTATTAGATTAACATTTAGGTCATTTTGTGCATCCCAAGGCTTATTCTAATCACTTTTCATTCTAAACTAATATAGTTCATCCAAAAAGTGCGTTTGTGTTATTCGATTCACATTTCCGTCATGTTGTGCATCCCAAGGTTTATTCTAATCCATTTTCATTATTAAGGAATGTATTTCACCCAAAATTGCATTTGTGTCATTAGATTAACATTTAGGTTATTTTGTACATTTTAAGGATTCTTCTAATCTTTTTTCGTTATTATGGAATATATGTCATCCAAAAAGTGTGTTTGAGTTGTTGGATTAACATTTAGGTCATTTTGTGCATCCCAAGGCTTATTCTATTCCATTTTCGTTCTTACGGAATGTATTTCATCCAAAAAGTGCGTTTGTGTCATTGAATTAACATTTAGGTCATTTTGTACATCCCAAGGCTTATTCTAATATATTTTCATTATTAATTAATGTAGTTTATCCAATAAGTGCATTTGTGTCATAGGATTGACATTTAGGTCATTTTGTGCATCCCAAGGCTTATCTTAATTCCTTTTCGTTCTTAACCAATGTAGTTAATCCAACAAGCGCATTTGAGTCATTGGATTAACATTTAGGTCATTTTGTGCATCCCAAAGCTTATCCTAATCAATTTCGTTCTTAAGGAATTTGTTTCATCCAAAAAGTTCGTTTGTGTCATTGGATTCACATTTACGTCATTTTGTGCATCCCAAGGCTTATTGTAATCCATTTTCGTTCTTAACCAATGTAGTTTATCTAATAAGTGTACTTGAGTCGTTGGATTAACGTTTAGGTCATTTTGTGCATCCCAAGGCTCATCCTAATCACTTTTCGTTCTTGAGGAATGTATTTCATCCAAAAAGTGCGTTTGTGTCATTGGATTAACTTTTAGGTCATGTTTTGCATCCCAATGCTTATTCTAATCAATATTCAATCTTTATCAATATAGTTCATCCAAAAACTGCGTTTGTGTCATAGGATTCACATTTGCGTCATTTTTATCATCCCAAGGCTTATTCTAATGCATTTTCATTCTTAAGGAATGTATTTCATCCAAAACGTGCATTTGTGTCATAAGATTATCATTTACGTTATTTTTTGCATCCCAAGGCTCATTCTAATCCATTTTCGTTCTTATCCAATGTAGTTTATCCAGTAAGTGCATTTGTGTCATTGGAATATCATATAGGTCATTTTGTGCATCCCAAGGCTAATTCTAATCCATTTTCTTTCTAAAAAATGTATATCATCCAAGAAGTGCATTTGTGTTATTGGATTAACATTTACGTCATTTTGTGCATCCCAAGGCTAATTCTTATCCACTTTCGTTCATACGGAATGTATTTCGTCCAAAAAGTGCGTTTGTGTCATTGAATTAACATTTAGGTCATTTGGTGCATCCCAAGGATTATTCTAATCCATTTTCGTTCTTAACCAACGTAGTTTATCCAATAAGTGCATTTTGTGTCATTGGATTAACATTATGTCGTTTTGTGCATCCCAAGGATTATTCTAATCCGTTTTCTTTCTAAACCAATGTAGTTCAACCAATAAGTGCATTGTGTTATTAGATTAACATTTAGGTCATTTTGTGCATCCCAAGGCTTATTCTAATCACTTTTCATTCTAAACTAATATAGTTCATCCAAAAAGTGCGTTTGTGTTATTCGATTCACATTTCCGTCATGTTGTGCATCCCAAGGTTTATTCTAATCCATTTTCATTATTAAGGAATGTATTTCACCCAAAATTGCATTTGTGTCATTAGATTAACATTTAGGTTATTTTGTACATTTTAAGGATTCTTCTAATCTTTTTTCGTTATTATGGAATATATGTCATCCAAAAAGTGTGTTTGAGTTGTTGGATTAACATTTAGGTCATTTTGTGCATCCCAAGGCTTATTCTATTCCATTTTCGTTCTTACGGAATGTATTTCATCCAAAAAGTGCGTTTGTGTCATTGAATTAACATTTAGGTCATTTTGTACATCCCAAGGCTTATTCTAATATATTTTCATTCTTAATTAATGTAGTTTATCCAATAAGTGCATTTGTGTCATAGGATTGACATTTAGGTCATTTTGTGCATCCCAAGGCTTATCTTAATTCCTTTTCGTTCTTAACCAATGTAGTTAATCCAACAAGCGCATTTGAATCATTGGATTAACATTTAGGTCATTTTGTGCATCCCAAAGCTTATCCTCATCAATTTCGTTCTTAAGGAATTTGTTTCATCCAAAAAGTTCGTTTGTGTCATTGGATTCACATTTACGTCATTTTGTGCATCCCAAGGCTTATTGTAATCCATTTTCGTTCTTAACCAATGTAGTTTATCTAATAAGTGTACTTGAGTCGTTGGATTAACGTTTAGGTCATTTTGTGCATCCCAAGGCTCATCCTAATCACTTTTCGTTCTTGAGGAATGTATTTCATCCAAAAAGTGCGTTTGTGTCATTGGATTAACTTTTAGGTCATGTTTTGCATCCCAATGCTTATTCTAATCAATATTCAATCTTTATCAATATAGTTCATCCAAAAACTGCGTTTGTGTCATAGGATTCACATTTGCGTCATTTTTATCATCCCAAGGCTTATTCTAATGCATTTTCATTCTTAAGGAATGTATTTCATCCAAAACGTGCATTTGTGTCATAAGATTATCATTTACGTTATTTTTTGCATCCCAAGGCTCATTCTAATCCATTTTCGTTCTTATCCAATGTAGTTTATCCAGTAAGTGCATTTGTGTCATTGGAATATCATATAGGTCATTTTGTGCATCCCAAGGCTAATTCTAATCCATTTTCTTTCTAAAAAATGTATATCATCCAAGAAGTGCATTTGTGTTATTGGATTAACATTTACGTCATTTTGTGCATCCCAAGGCTAATTCTTATCCACTTTCGTTCATACGGAATGTATTTCGTCCAAAAAGTGCGTTTGTGTCATTGAATTAACATTTAGGTCATTTGGTGCATCCCAAGGATTATTCTAATCCATTTTCGTTCTTAACCAACGTAGTTTATCCAATAAGTGCATTTTGTGTCATTGGATTAACATTATGTCGTTTTGTGCATCCCAAGGATTATTCTAATCCGTTTTCTTTCTAAACCAATGTAGTTCAACCAATAAGTGCATTGTGTTATTAGATTAACATTTAGGTCATTTTGTGCATCCCAAGGCTTATTCTAATCACTTTTCATTCTAAACTAATATAGTTCATCCAAAAAGTGCGTTTGTGTTATTCGATTCACATTTCCGTCATGTTGTGCATCCCAAGGTTTATTCTAATCCATTTTCATTATTAAGGAATGTATTTCACCCAAAATTGCATTTGTGTCATTAGATTAACATTTAGGTTATTTTGTACATTTTAAGGATTCTTCTAATCTATTTTCGTTATTATGGAATATATGTCATCCAAAAAGTGTGTTTGAGTTGTTGGATTAACATTTAGGTCATTTTGTGCATCCCAAGGCTTATTCTATTCCATTTTCGTTCTTACGGAATGTATTTCATCCAAAAAGTGCGTTTGTGTCATTGAATTAACATTTAGGTCATTTTGTACATCCCAAGGCTTATTCTAATATATTTTCATTCTTAATTAATGTAGTTTATCCAATAAGTGCATTTGTGTCATAGGATTGACATTTAGGTCATTTTGTGCATCCCAAGGCTTATCTTAATTCCTTTTCGTTCTTAACCAATGTAGTTAATCCAACAAGCGCATTTGAGTCATTGGATTAACATTTAGGTCATTTTGTGCATCCCAAAGCTTATCCTAATCAATTTCGTTCTTAAGGAATTTGTTTCATCCAAAAAGTTCGTTTGTGTCATTGGATTCACATTTACGTCATTTTGTGCATCCCAAGGCTTATTGTAATCCATTTTCGTTCTTAACCAATGTAGTTTATCTAATAAGTGTACTTGAGTCGTTGGATTAACGTTTAGGTCATTTTGTGCATCCCAAGGCTCATCCTAATCACTTTTCGTTCTTGAGGAATGTATTTCATCCAAAAAGTGCGTTTGTGTCATTGGATTAACTTTTAGGTCATGTTTTGCATCCCAATGCTTATTCTAATCAATATTCAATCTTTATCAATATAGTTCATCCAAAAACTGCGTTTGTGTCATAGGATTCACATTTGCGTCATTTTTATCATCCCAAGGCTTATTGTAATGCATTTTCATTCTTAAGGAATGTATTTCATCCAAAACGTGCATTTGTGTCATAAGATTATCATTTACGTTATTTTTTGCATCCCAAGGCTCATTCTAATCCATTTTCGTTCTTATCCAATGTAGTTTATCCAGTAAGTGCATTTGTGTCATTGGAATATCATATAGGTCATTTTGTGCATCCCAAGGCTAATTCTAATCCATTTTCTTTCTAAAAAATGTATATCATCCAAGAAGTGCATTTGTGTTATTGGATTAACATTTACGTCATTTTGTGCATACCAAGGCTTGTTCTAATCACTTTTCAATCTAAACCAATGTAGTTCATCCAATATGTGAGTTTGGGTCATTGGAATAACATTTACGTTATTTTGTGCATCCAAAGTCTTATTGTTATCCATTTTCGTTCTTGAGGAATGTATTTCATCCAAAAAGTGCGTTTCTGTCATTGGATTTAAATTTACGACATTTTGTGCATAGAAAGGCTTATTCTAAACCATTTTCATTTTTAAGAAATGTATTTCATCGAAAAAGTGTGTTTGTGTCATTGAATTATAATTTTGGTCATTTTGTGCCTCCCAAGGCTAATTCTAATCCATTTTCGTTCTTAACCAATATAGCATATCCAATAAGTGCCTTTGTGGCATTGGATTGACATTTAGTTTATTTTGTGCATCCCAAAGTTTATTCTAATCCTTTTTCGTTCATAAGGGATGTATTTCATCCAAAAAGTGCGTTTGTGTCATTGGATTAACATTTATGTCATGTTGTGCATCCCAAGGCTGATTCTAATCCATTTTCGTTCTTAACCAATGTAGTTTATCCAATAAGTGCATTTGTGTCATTGGATTGACATTTAGGTCATTTTGTGCATCCCAAGGCTTATTCTAATCACTTTTCATTCTAAACCAATATAGTTCATCCAAAAAGTGCGTTTGTGTTATTCGATTCACATATCTGTAATGTTGTGCATCCCAAGGTTTATTCTAATCCATTTTTATTCTTAAGGAATGTATTTCATCCAAAAAGTGCGTTTGTGTCATTAGATTAACATTTACGTCATTTTGCGCATCCCAAGGATTCTTCTAATCTATTTTCGTTACTATTATATATATGTCATCGAAAAAGTGTGTTTGAGTTGTTGGATTAACATTTAGGTCATTTTGTGCATCCCAAGGATTATTCTATTCCATTTTCGTTCTTACGGAATGTATTTCATCCAAAAAGTGCGTTTCTGTCATTGGATTAACATTTAGGTCATTTTGTACATCCCAAGACTTATTCTAATCCATTTTCATTCTTAACTAATGTAGTTTATCCAATAAGTGCATTTGTATCATAGGATTGACATTAAGGTCATGTTGTGCATCCCAAGGCTTATCCTTATTCCTTTTCGTTCCTAACCAATGTAGTTAATCCAATAAGCGCACTTGAGTCGTTGGATTAACATTTAGGTCATTTTGTGCATCCCGAAGCTTATCCTAATCAATTTCGTTCTTACGCCATTTGGTGCATCCCAAGGTTTATTCTTATGAATTTTTGTTCTTCAGGAATGTATTTCATTCAAAAAGTGTGTTTGTGTCGTTGGACTAACATTTAGGTCATTTTGTGCATCCCAAGGCTTATTTTAATCACTTATTGTTCTAAACCAATGTAGTTCACCCAATAAGTGCGTTTGTGTCATTGGATTAACATTTACGTCATTTTGTATATCTCAGGACTTATTCTAATCCATTTTCGTTCTTAAGGAATGTATTTCATTCGAAAAGTGCGTTTGTTTCATTTGATTAACATTTACGTCATTTTATGCATCCCAAGGCTTATTCTAATCCATTTTCGTTCTAAACCAACATAGTTCATCCAATAACTGCGTTTGTGTCATTTGATTAACATTTATTTCGTTCTTAAGGAATTTATTTCATTCAAAAAGTGCGTTTCTGTAATTGGATTAACATATAGGTTATTCTGTGCAGCTCGAGGCTTATTCTAATCATTTTCCGTTCTTCAGGAATTTATTTCATCCAAAAAGTGTATTTGTGTCATTGGATTAATATTTACGTCATTTTATGCATCCCAAGGCTTATTCTAATCCATATTCGTTCTAAAGTAACGTAGTTCATCCAATAACTGCGTTTGTGTCATTTGATTAACGTTTAGGTCATTTTTGTTAATCCCAAGGCTTAATCTAATCACTTTTCATTCGAAACGAATGTAGTTCATCCAATAAGTGCGTTTGTGTCATTGGATTTACATTTAAGTCATTTTGTGCATCACAAGGCTTATTCTTTTCCATTTTCTCTCTTAAGGAATGTATTTCATCCAAAAAGTGCGTTTGTGTCATTAGAATAACATTTATGTCATTTTGTTCATCCCAAGGCTTAATCTAATCACTTTTCATTCTAAACAAATGTAGTTCATCCAATAAGTGCGTGTGTGTCATTGGATTAACATTTATGTCATTTTGTGCATCCCAAGGCTTATTCCTATCCATTTTTATTCTTAAGGAATGTATTTCATCCAAAAAGTGCGTTTGTGTCATTGGATTAACATTTACATCATTTTGTGCATCCCAAGGCTTATTCTAATCACTTCTCGTTTTTAAGGAATGTATTTATTCGAAAAAGTGCGTTTGTGTCATTGGATTAACATTTACCTCATTTTGTGCATCTCAAGGCATATTCGTATCCATTTTCGTTCTTAAGGAATGTATTTAATCCAAAATGGGTGTTTTTTCATTGGATTAACATTTACGTCATTTTGTGCATCCCAACGCATATTCTAATCACTTTTTAGTCTTAAGGAATGTATTTCATCCAAAAAGTGTGTTTGTGTCATTGGATTAACATTTAGGTCATTTTGTGCTTCCCAAGGCTTATTCTAATTAATTTTCGTTCTTAACCAACGTAGTTAATCCAATTAGTGCATTTGTGTCATTGGATTAACATTTAAGTCATTTTGTGTATCCAAATCCTTATTTTAATCTATTTTTCGTTCTAAACCAATGTAACTCATCCAATAAGTGCATTTGTGTTATTGGATTAACATTTACGTCATGTTGTGCATCCCAAGGCTTATTCTAATCACTTTTCATTCTTAAGGAATTTATTTTATCCAAAAAGTGCGTTTGTGTCATTGGAATAACATATAGGTCATTTTATGCATCCCAAGGCTAATTCTAATCCATTTTCGTTCTTAAGGGATGTATTTCATCCAAAAAGTGCGTTTGTGTCATTGGATTAACATTTATGTCATCTTGTGCATCCCAAGGCTTATTCTAATCCATATTCGTTCTTAACCAATGTAGTTTATCCAATAGGTGCATTTGTGTCATTGGAATGACATTTAGGTCATTTTGTGCATCCCAAGGCTTATTCTAATCACTTTTCATTCTAAACCAATATAGTTCATGCAAAAAGTGCGTTTGTGTTATTCGATTCACATTTCCTTCATGTTGTGCATCCCAAGGTTTATTCTAATCCATTTTCATTATTAAGGAATGTATTTCACCCAAAAATTGCATTTGTGTCATTAGATTAACATTTAGGTCATTTTGTACATCCCAAGGATTCTTCTAATCTATTTTCGTTATTATGGAATATATGTCTTCCAAAAAGTGTGTTTGAGTTGTTGGATTAATATTTAGGTCATTTTGTGCATCCCAAGGCTTATTCTATTCCATTTTCGTTCTTACAAAATGTATTTCATCCAAAAAGTGCGTTTGTGTCATTGAATTAACATTTAGGTCATTTTGTACATCCCAAGGCTTATTCTAATCCATTTTCATACTTAATTAATGTAGTTTATCCAATAAGTGCATTTGTGTCATAGGATTGACATTTAGGTCATTTTGTGCATCCCAAGGCTTATCTTAATTCCTTTTCGTTCTTAACCAATGTAGTTAATCCAACAAGCGCACTTGAGTCATTGGATTAACATTTAGGTCATTTTGTGCATCCCGAAGCTTATCCTAATCAATTTCGTTCTTAAGGAATTTGTTTCATCCAAAAAGTTTATTTTTTTCATTGGATTCACATTTACGTCATTTTGTGCATCCCAAGGCTTATTCTAATCCAGTTTCGTTCTTAACCAATGTAGTTTGTCTAATAAGTGCACTTGAGTCGTTGGATTAATGTTTAGGTCATTTTGTGCATCCCAAGGCTCATCCTAATCACTTTTCGTTCTTGAGGAATGTAGTTCATCCAAAAAGTGCGTTTGTGTCATTGGATTAACTTTTAGGTCATGTTTTGCATCCCAATGCTTATTCTAATCAATTTTCAATCTTTATCAATATAGTTCATCAAAAAACTGAGTTTGTGTCATAGGATTCACATTTGCGTCGTTTTTTGCATCCCAAGGCTTATTATAATGCATTTTCATTCTTAAGGAATGTATTTCATCCAAAACATGCATTTGTGTCATAAGATTATCATTTACGTTATTTTATGCATCCCAAGGCTCATTCTAATCCATTTTCGTTCTTATCCAATGTAGTTTATCCAATTAGTGCGTTTGTGTCATTGGAATATCATATAGGTCATTTTGTGCATCCCAAGGCTAATTCTAATCCATTTTCTTTCTAAAAAATGTATATCATCCAAGAAGTGCATTTGTATTATTGGATTAACATTTAGGTCATTTTGTGCATCGCAAGGCTTATTCTAATCACTTTTCAATCTAAACCAATGTAGTTCATCCAATATGTGAGTTTGGGTCATTGGAATAACATTTACGTTATTTTGTGCATCCAAAGTCTTACTGTTATCCATTTTCGTTCTTGAGGAATGTATTTCGTCCAAAAAGTGCGTTTGTGTCATTGGATTAAAATTTACGACATTTTGTGCATATAAAGGTTTATTCTAACCATTTTCATTCTTAAGAAATGTATTTCATCGAAAAACTGTGTTTGTGTCATTGAATTATAATTCTGGTCATTTTGTGCCTCCCAAGGCTAATTCTAATCCATTTTCGTTCTTAACCAATATAGCATATCCAATAAGTGCATTTGTGGCATTCGATTGACATTTAGGTTATTCTGTGCATCCCAAGGTTTATTCTAATCCTTTTTCGTTGTTAAGGGATGTATTTCATCCAAAAAGTGCGTTTGTGTCATTGGATTACAATTTAGGTCATTTTGTGCTTCCCAAGGCTTATTCTTATCCATTTTCGATCTTAACCAATCTAGTTTATCCAATAAGTGCATTTGTGTCATTGGATTTACATTTAGGTCATTTTGTGCATCCCAAGGCTTATTTTAATCACTTTTCGTTCTAAACCAATGTAGTTCATCCAAAAAGTGCGTTTGTGTCATTGGATTCACATTTACGTCAATTTGGGCATCCCAAGGCTTATTCTAATCCATTTTCATTCTTAAGGAATGTATTTCATCCAAAAAGTGCATTTGTGTCATTGGATTAACATTTAGGTCATTTTGTGCATCCCAAGGCTTATTCTAATCAGTCTTCGTTCTTGAGGAATGCATTTAATCCAAGAAGTGTCTTTGTGTCATTGGATTACAATTTAGGTCATTTTGTGCATCCCAAGGCTTATTCTTATCCATTTTCGATCTTAACCAATCTAGTTTATCCAATAAGTGCATTTGTGTCATTGGATTTACATTTATGTCATTTTGTGCATCCCAAGGCTTATTTTAATCACTTTTCATTCTTAACCAATATAGTTCATCCAAAAAGTGCGTTTGTGTCATTAGATTAACATTTACGTCATTTTGTGCATCCTTAGGCTTATTCTATTCCATTTTCGTTCTTAAGGAATGTATTTCATCCAAAAAGTGCATTTGTGCATTCCAAGGCTTATTCTAATCCATTTTCGTTCTTAAGGAATGTGTTTCATCAGAAAAGTGCGTTTGTGTCATTGGAATATCATTTACGTCATTTTGCAGGGGCTCGTAGGTTTATAAAACGATGACACATAAACTGTTCATCCACCTCTTCGCGGAAAAATCTGAAATGCCTTGATAGGGATTCAAATTTGGCTGCATATTCCCCCACTGTCATGTTTCCCTGATGCAGTTTCAGAAAATTGTCACCCAATTTCGTTCTAGTGCTCATTGGGAAATATTTGTCCAAAAACTTCCTCTTGAACGACTCCCAGTTTACCTCCTCATGAGCTGCCCCCATCAGCAACCTTGTACTCCTCCACCAATACTCTGCATCCCCTAGCATCACATATGTAGCATAATTGACTTTTACTGCTGCCTGGCAGTTAATCATTTCAAAGATCTTCTCCATCTCCTGAATCCATTGGTCCGCTTTTTCTGGACCTTCATCACCCTTGAACTTGGGAGGATTATGACGACGAAAATCCTCTAGTCCTCTTGACTCAGCAGCACGAATTTCTCTTTCTCTTTTCTCTAAGTCGCGCTGAGTCTTCGCAGTCGTCTGTGCAGCAACAGACGCAGCCATATTAATCATTGCTTCAGCCATCCTATCTTCCCGGCTGTCGTGTGTTCTCCTTGGAGGCATGGTTCCACTACAAAACCATCATCAAGTAGAAATCTCACACCGTTTAGAATAATTCCAAAATATAGCTCAACAACATCATTACTTCAGCACACCACAACTATACAAGACTTGACACTCTAACTACTTGCTCCTATGTATGATCAGATAACGACTTAAAACCAACAATTAAATCAGAGCTTTAACCCAAAACTTTAACCAAATGCTCTGATACCACTAATGTAACACCCCGAGTTTAAAACACAGCGCGAGTGTATTTTTTTTTTTAAAACGAATACATAAATAAAAGAGTTTTCAGAATTGCGTTCCAAGGAAATTAAAATCAATTCAAATTAACTATCATTCGACTTCGTAATTAAAAATAGTAAGGAATTTTAAAACAGCAACATCACAATTGAATCGAATGAGATATTTATGGGAATTTGATCTTTATAATATACTAAAATAAAGATACATCAAAATATTTATCAGAGTGCGGAAGAGTTTTACAATAATTCCCAAAATGAATATTTACAACCATTGAGTTCAAAACCCTATACATAACTCTACTCTGATCATACCCTAAGCTACAATAGCATTACAATATTCACAAGTCTTTTCTTCACCTAGCTGCTCATCTCATTGCATAGCCCACAAGTAAAGATCATAGGAAACTAACAACGTTCCCTGTCGTTAGTATGACCATCAGGGGTACGGTTCTGAATCTCATCTGAGGGCAACGCCCAATTTCCACAATAATTGTAAAGGGTCACCGACCGAAAATAACAATTACCACATAGCAGTTATATCAAGAATATCAAACATATTCATAGTACATGATGATAAATAAGGATGCTAAATTTTGAAATACATGTCATTTGTACTTTACAAAACAGCAACCAAGTAAGTATAAAAATCATGATGTAAGCACAAACATCAATTCATCCGAAATTACAGATTTTCAAAAAAATACTTACTCACACAACAATTTTCCACCATCAACATAAAATCAAACGTGACCCTCCGGTCAAACACTCCGATGCAATATGTATATGTTCATGTTCATAAATTCTTGGAATCACCAAGGTGCAGTGACTTACAGACCAGCACAATTTAACGGCCCTCATGACCAGGGTGCAATCGCATACAGATCAGCACCAGTGCAGTCGCATACAGACCAGCACTCGTGCAGTCACTACAGACCAGCACGTTTGACATAAACCAAGGTACAATCACTACAGATCAGTACCTAGTGCAATCACTACAGATCAACACTCGTGCAATCACTACAGATCAGCACGTGGCTGCGCATTTCAGGATACAAACACTACAGTCCAGTACCAGTGTAGTCGTTTATCTGACCAACACTTATATACCAAGGTACAATCACAGATTAGTACCTAGTGCAATCACTACAGATCAGCACTCGTGCAATCACTACAGATCAGCACGTGGATGCGCATTACTCTGTGGCCCATCGCGGGTACCACCTGACTATGCCATGCATGAATATGCATTGTTTCACTTCATTGAAAACAATATGCAACCTTAGTAAAATTCATGCATTTTCCTCATTTGTCAAAACATCTCAACACATTCAAAGATTAACCATTCAAGCAAGCATTACACTTTGCATTACCTCAAAGTTCCACTCTTCAGTAACAAAGGTTTTTCCCCAACTGTTAAGATTCAAAACTGTGATTAAAACTGAGGTTTCTGGCAAAAATACGAATCTGTATTCGAATACAGCTTCATTGTATTTGAATACAGGGCTGTCACAGTACAAAAATCAGAATTTCTACAACTTCAGTAAATTCTAAAAAAACTTCATCATCACCACTTCAAACTATCACCAAATTTCCATTTTTAATCACCACAAACCTTCCTAAGGTACCCCAACACTTAAGGTTTATAAAACAATGTTAAAAACTTGAATTTCTGAAAAACACGAATCTGTATTCGACTACAGCTACAGGGGCTCGTAGTCGAATACAAGTTCGAAAACTTAGGGAAAACAGAAGCTTTGCAGGTTGTATTCGAATACACCTTCGAAATCAGTGAATTTTCCTGAAACTTCAACACATTTTCAAAACCTTTTCTTTTGAAAATCCAACACAACACCAGAATCATAATTCCCCTATTTTAAAACCTCAACTCAGAACATTTTTCATCAAATACCAACTACAGATTTTTCATAAAAATACTTCCACCATTTTAAATCCCTTTTCATTTGAAACAACCATCAACACCAGATTGTTTAACAAAACACAGCAAAACACAGATTTACTCAAACCAGAATAACCTCACTGATTTTTAACAAAACAAAATCAGAACCAGAATCATCATTCAACGCTCACAGAATGATTTTCAAAACATAATACAATGTTTTTCACAATCATAAACCAAATATCATTCATCACACATGCATTGACAGCCCTAAATACAATCTAGAAAGTTGGAAGGTGCCCTTACCTTAGTTACGTTCCCTTAGCTCGTACGCTTCTGCGACAAAAGCCGACGTTACTCCCGTTCGCGTTCGCCGCTACGAAAATTAGTTCTTTAGCTCCGTAACGATCAGAGGAATGACTTTCGTACTCGAAACTTTCTTATTCGACACTCAGATTTTCCAGAACGATGACTTTTAAGTAAACTGTTTTTCTTCACCAACACTCAGAAAATTAGAAGAAGAAGAAGATAAAGCAGAACTGGCGCGTAGAGGAAAGAAGGAAAAGCTTCTTACTTAAATATCCACATAAAGCAACTGACACAGCAGAGGAGAGAGGAATTGTTTCCTTTTTCACAAATATCTACGGCACCTCACCAATTCTGATATCAAAATATCTTTTGATCCTCCAACACTTAACCTGTTTCTGTCGAAATTAGCAGAGAATATCTTAATTAACGGTCCGATAATTTAATTACTCAAAATTAAATTAATTCATCCATTATCCAATAATTTTAATTCCACCTCCAAAACAATTAATTATATATATATATATATATTTACACAAAATATACATATATTGAATATTACACCGATATTCCCAAAATACCCTTAAAATGAAATCTGAATTTAATTTTAAATTTAAGGGTCTTACACTAAGGCTTATTCTATTCCATTTTTGTTGTTAAGGAATGTATTTCATCCAAAAAGTTCGTTTGTGTCATTGGATTAACATTTACGAAATTTTGTGCATTCTAAGGCTTATTCTATTCCATTTTCGTTCTTAATGAATCTATTTCATTGAAAAAGTGCGTTTGTGTCATTGGATTAAAATTTAGGTCATTTTGTGCATCCCAATGCTTATTCTATTCCCTTTTTGTTCTTAAGGAATGTATTTCATCCAAAAAGCTCGTTTGTGTCATTGGATTAACATTTACGAAATTTTGTGCATTCCAAGGCTTATTCTATTCCATTTTCGTTCTTAAAGAATGTATTTCATTGAAAAAGTGCGTTTGTGTCATTGGATTACAATTTAGGTCATTTTGTGCATCCCAATGCTTATTCTAATCCATTTTCATTCTAAACCAATGTAGTTTATCCAATAGATGCATTTGTGTCATTGGATTGACATTTAGGTCATTTTGTGCATCACAAGGTTTTTATAAATCCTTTTCGTTCTTAAGGGATGTATTTCATCCAAAAAGTGCGTTTATGTCATTGGATTAACAATTAGTTCATGTTGTGCATCCCAAGGCTTATTCTAATCCATTTTCATTCTTAACCAATGTAGTTTATCGAATAAGTGCACCTGAGTCGTTGGATTAACATTTTGGTAATTTTGTGCATCCCAAGGCTTATCCTAATCACTTTTCTTTCTTGAGGAATGTATTTAATCCAAAAAGTGTGTTTGTGTTATTGGATTAACATTTAGGTCATTTTGTGCATCCCATTGCTTGTTCTAAAAACTTTTTCATTTTAAACCAAAATAGTTCATCCAAAAGGAGCGTTTGTGTCATTAGATTAACATTTACGTCATTTTGTGGATCCTAAGGCTTATTCTATTCCATTTTCGTTCTTAAGGAATGTATTTCTTCCAAAAAGTGCGTTTGTGTTATGAGATTAATATTTACATCATTTTGTGCATCCCAAGGCTTATTCTAATCCATTTTTGTTATTATGGAATGTATGTCATCCAAAAAGTGCGTTTGAGTCGTTGGATTAACATTTAGGTCATTTTGTGAATCCCAATGCGTATTGTAATCACTTTTCATTCTAAACCAATATAGTTCATCCAAAACGTGCTTTTGTGTCATTAGACTAACATTTACGTCATTTTGTGCATCCTAAGGCTTATTGTAATCCATTGTCGTTCTTAAGAAATGTATTTCATCCGAAAAGTGCGTTTGTGTCATTGGATTAACATTTACGAAATTTTGTGCATTCCAAGGTTGATTCTGATCCATTTTCGTTCTTAAGGAATGTATTTCATCCAAAAAGTGCGTTTGTGTCATTGGATTACAATTTAGGTCATTTTGTGCATCCCACGGGTTATTTTAATCCAATTTCGTTCTTAACCAATGTAGTTTATCCAATAAGTGCATTTGTGTCTTTGGATTGACATTTAGGTCATTTTTTTGCATCCTAAAGCTTATTCTAATCCATTTTCTTTCTTAACCAATGTAGTTTATCCAATAAGTGCACTTGAGTCGTTGGATTAACATTTAGGTCATTTTGTGCATCCCAAGGCTTATCCTAATCTCTTTTCGTTCTTGAGGAATGTATTTCATCCAAAAAGTGCGTTTGTGTCATTGGATTAACATTTAGGTCATTTTGTGCATCCCAATGCTTATTCTAATTACTTTGCATTCTAAACCAATATAGTCATCCAAACAGTGTGTTTGTGTCATTAGATTAACATTTACGTCATTTTGTGCATCCTAGGCTTATTCTATTCCATTTTTGTTCTTAAGGAATGTATTTCATCCAAAAAGTTCGTTTGTGTCATTGAATTAACATTTACGAAATTTTGTGCATTCCAAGGCTTATTCTAATCCATTTTCATTCGAAATGTAATCAAGTAGAGTTAGCAGCGGATAAAATAAAATAAACAACATAACGATTTATGCTGGTTCACCATTAACTAGGCTACATCCAGTCCCTTCAACTTGAAGGATTTTCCACTAATTCAAAACCTTTGGATTACAACACTACTACTGACCCTCCAAGTCAGTCTTCCCAAACAGTCTAACAATCCTAGACTTTTGAG
This sequence comes from Cicer cuneatum, assembly GCA_037974295.1. Taxonomy (NCBI): domain Eukaryota; kingdom Viridiplantae; phylum Streptophyta; class Magnoliopsida; order Fabales; family Fabaceae; genus Cicer; species Cicer cuneatum. The sequence goes on from JBBPBO010001986.1 coordinate 49,199,526, forward strand.
GAACACAACACCTTGACTTCTCAAGTCAAGTCTTCTTTTACTAATCTGACAACCTCAGATTGCAGAAGGAATTACAACACCTTGAATCTAATTGCTAAGTCACCTGCTACTTCTTCTGACTCTTCAGATTGTAGACTCTACTTCAACAATATAGATTTAGCACAAGAAAATGAAAAACACGAGTACTTGCTTCTGGAAAGCTGAAACTCACAATTAACCTCACTGAAAACTCGAGTGTTTGCTTCTGGAAGTGTATGACTCTTTTTGATTTTCGATGCTAAGTCTTCTGCCTTGAGCCTCTTTTTATAGATGAATAATTAGGGTTTCTTCCATGATCAAATTCGAGCTGTATCTGTCCTGATTCTCTTGCAAAATAACTTGGCCAATCGGGTTCCACTTAAATAAAAAACGTATCTTTTTAGCTCCAGATTGCATTTCAAAATTTTGTTTACCAATCTTGTTCCTTTTAATTTCAAACCATATCTTCTTAAGCTTCAGATTGCATTCGAATTTCTTCAAGTCTTCTTCGAAATTTAATCAAGTTATCACTGATTTTCATCATGATTTAAATCTGGACCGTATGATCTTCTGATCTCGACCAATTACTGGACCATATGCTCTGATCTTCTGATCTCGGCCAACACTGGGCCATATGACCTGATCTTCTGATCTCGGCCAACACTGGGCCATGATGCTTAAATCTGGACCATTGATCTGAACATTTTCCCTCTGATATGGACCAAGTCTGGACTGAGTCTGGATTGAATCTGAATTAAATCTGGACTTATGATATTTTAATCAAGACATTTATCCTCTGATCTGGATCAAGTCTGGATTAAATCTGGACAATCATTTCTTTTGATATGGACTAAGTTTCATGCTCTAGACTATGTTATCTTCTGGTCTGGACCAAGTCATTTGTTCTGGACCAGTTATCTTCTGCTGTGGTCCAAGTCTGGATTGAGTCTGGGTTGATTCTTATAATCACTACCAAGCTATCTTCTAGTCAGGATTAAGTCTAGACCAAGTCTAACTTATGATTCCTTCTGGTCTGGACCATGTCTCCCTCTGACAAGCTTCCTCTAGATGTATCCTCTGGTGGTGTCATCCTCTGATTTTGCACAGCTTCTGATTTGTTCTTCTAAGTCAACATACTATTTACATAAAATACTTTTGTTAACATCAAAACTAAGTATAGAACCAACTTGGTTCCAACATTCTACCCCTTTTTGATGATGACAAAACCTTGTATTTTTAATGACTTATTTTGTTTGTAGAACATGGTGAGATTGATAGTACCTTTTAGGTAGAATGAAGGATATGTAGAAGTTTCTTTGTAGAACAGGGTGAGATTGATAGTGCCTTTTAGGTATCTCTGCAGGATTTTTGGCCTTAGTCGTTCTTTTTCAAGTGAGCTGGTAGGGTGCATGGGGGTGGCCATAGGCTTACAATCACTCATCTTGAACTTTTTGAGAAGTTCTTTAGTGTACTTAGATTGGTGAATGAGTATACCTGTTTTGCCTTGCTGAATCTGAATTCCTAGGAAGAACTTAAGTTCTCCCATCATACTCATCTGAAACTCTTGCTGCATCAAATCAGAAAACTCTTGGCAGAGAGTGCCATTAGAGGATCCAAAGATATTATCATCAACATAAATTTGAATGATCAGAATATCATCTTTAATGGATTTTCTAAACAAGGTGTTATCTATTTGGCCTCTATCAAACTGATTTTAAAGTAAGAAATTGCTAAGTCTGTCATACCATGCTCTAGGTGCTTGTTTTAAACCATATAAATATTTTTTAAGTTTAAAAACATGGTTTGGAAAATCAGAATTTTCAAAACCTGGGGGCTGTTTGACATAGACTTCCTCACTTATATTACCATTTAAGAAAGCACTTTTGACATCCATTTGATACAAAGTAATATCATGATTTGCAGCAAAAGAAAGTAGGATACGAATTGCTTCTAACCTGGCCACTAGAGCAAAAGTCTCAGTGTAGTCAATGCCTTCTTGCTGACCATATCCTTGTGCAACAAGTCATGCCTTGTTTTTGACAACTTCTCCTTTTTCATTCCGCTTGTTTATGAAAACCCACTTGGTTCCAGTAATGTTCTTTTCTAGTCTTGGAACTAGATCCAAAATATCATTCATTTAGCTCTTCTTGCATTGGTAGACTACATCTATATCCTTCTTCTAAATTATCCTCTGAAGATTTGTCGTATTCTTGCTTGAAGTTTCTTCCTTTTCAAGTTCTTTTGCCTGCATCAGCTTCTGATTCTGGTAAACCTGCATAGGTTTCCTCTAGTTCTAGTAAACCAGCATCAGTTAACTCTTGTTATTGTTAACCTGCATTAGCTTCATCTTGCTTTGACTTTTTAGGTCAAGCTATTTGTCATATAACATAATACAACTTAAATAATTTAAAAGTGAAATTAATACAACCATAATATCAATTCTGCTTTTAATGGTTTCTGCTTGTTTTTGAAACCACTGGAATGTTGTTTCTGCTGAAGTGTTCATATTATATGGATCACTTGATTTCTCTGACTGTTTGAAAACCTGCAGAATACTTATCCAACTTTGATTTTTAAGATCAAGCTTCTTGTTATCACAGTAAACATAAATATAAAACAATAATAGTATTTATAGCAAGATGCAACCTCTATGTCAACATTTTCAGGTTTACTCTGAAAATCCTCTTGTTTCTTATTTTCAGATTCTGAATCTGTACGCTCTGTGATTAGATGGTTTGGATGAAAGGCTTTGAATTCCCTCCCTGGTTTGTGGTCTTGATGAATTTCACTGGAGTGTTTGAAGAACTCTCTTGATTCTTATTCTTCTCTTTCTGCTTCGTCTGATACACCATGTTCCTCTTGTGATTCTGGAACTTATGGTGATTCTGGTAATTCTACTTCTTCTAGTAATACTGAAGCTGATGTGTGTGATTCTGCTGTTTGTGGCTGAACCTCTAATTTTGATACTGGTTCTGGTTTTGATTTAGGTGTGAATTGTACTGACCAGACCTTCTTTCATCAGACTCATTTTGCTTCTGTCTGGTGGAAACTGGAACATACACCTTTTTCTGTTGGTGCATTGCCAGCATCCATTGACCAGGCACCATGATTGGTGTTTCCTTCTGGTTGCTTAGAATATCTGCAACATAAACAATTTTATCTTTTGGTACCCAAAACTGGTTGGGTCCAGGTTTGTTAGTCTTGAAAGGTTTCTTGTCTTTCCTTGATTTTATCATGGGACACGACAATTTTGAATGACCATTTTTAGCACAAACACCACATGAAACATTAGAGATAATAGGTTTAGTTACATTTACAGTTTCATCAAATCCTATGCCTCTTTTGCCATTGTTACTAACTCCATAAATTATGGAAGCATAGTTACTTCTTTCCATACCATTTGCAATAAAGTTTCGAAATGCTTGTTCATGCATATCAGATTCACAAACAGTATTGGAAGTAGAGCAAATATTACTTTTGAGAGTTAGATTTTCAGAATTGAGTCTGGCAACTACAGTTTTAAAATTATTGTTTTCAGTTGCAAACTCAACATTCTGATTCTTTAAAATTTGTACTTCTTTGGTTAGAATTTTCTTTTCTTCCCTAAGAGTTTTCAGTTTTCAAGACATCTTGTTGTTGGCATTTAGAAAGTCTTTAAGAGCAGTAATTAATTCAGATCTGGTAAGATCAGAGAATACCTCATCGTTTTCATCTTTTGAATCAGTTCTAGAGTCTGTGCTGGATCCAGAACTTGAGTTGATATGTGCCATCAAAGTCAATACTGCTTCCTCTGATGTGCTTCCAGACTTGTCGGAATGAATGTTTTGTCCATTCTTTTTACCTTCTGCTTTTCTTCCAGAGCTAGTACCTTTATGGAGTCCAGAGGCAAACTTGATGTGAGCCATCATAGTTGTTTCTGCCTCTTCATCATTAGATTATTCCTCTTCTGACTCAGATGCATCCCATGCTGCCATTAGACCCTTCTTCTTGAACCTGGAACCTTTCTTGGGATGCTTTCCTTTCTCCATGTTTGGACATTCTAACTTGATATGTCCAGGTTCATTGCGTCCATAACAGATGATGCTTTTCTTGACATCTTCTTCTTTTCCTCTGTTGGAGTATTTGCCATTTTTCCTGGGAGCTTTCTTCTTTCTGTTTTGCCACATCTTTGCAATCTGCTTGGTTATGTAAGCAAGATCTGTTGGAACCAAGTTGGTTCTAAGTACTTAGGATTTTGATGTTTACAAAAGCACTCCATTTAATCTTATATATACTTAGAATTATTATATAAAATGTAACCAGAAGATGACGTCACCAAAGGCAGAAGATACATCCAGAGGAAGCAACTAAAGGATAGAAATGTCACCAGAAGGTTAGGCCAGGTAATGCATCCAGAAGGTACCAGAGGATGCATCCTAAAGGCACAAGAGGATACACTTCCAGAGGATATCAGAGGATATCATCAAAGGTTAAATAACATCATCAGAGGATATCTTTCCTGGCCCAGATCAGAAGGAAGCAGAGTCCAGAAGGAGACCTGGTCCAGGCAAGAAGGAAGCCTGTCAGAGGGAGACTTGGTCCAGATCAGAAGGAATCATAAGTCAGACTTGGTCCAGAATTAATTCTGACCAGAAGATAGCGTGGTAGTAATTATAAGAATCAGTCTAGACTTAATTAGAGCTTCAGATAACTGGTCCAAAACAAATGACTTGGTTTAGATTTGGTCCAGACCAGAAGATAGCATGGTTCAAAGTATAAAACTATGTCGAGATCAAAAGAAATGATTGTCCAGATTTAATCCAGACATGATCCATATCAGAAGGTAAATGTCTAGATTAAAATATCATAAGGCCATATTTTAATTTCAGTTCAATCTAGACTCAGTCCAAGGTTGGCCGAGATCAGAGGATCACAGAATTGGGGCAAATCTGATTGTATGGTCTAGATGTGGTCGAGATCACAAGATCAGACGGTCAGGATTTTAATCATAATGAAAATTAGTGATGACTTGATTAAAATTCGAACAAAGAGTTGATTAAATTTTGATAAAAATTTGATCAAAGTATTAAGGGGATTTGATTAAAAACTTACTGAAGACTTGGAGAAATTCGAATGCAATCTGAAGCTTAAAAAGATTTGGTTTGAAATTAAAAGAAACAAGATTGGTCAACAGAATTTTCAAAAGCAATCTGGAGCAAAAAAGATACGTTTTTTATTTAAGTGAAACCCGATTGGCCAAGTTATTTTTGCAAGAGAATCTGGGCAGATTCAACTTGAATTTAAGCATGGAAGAAACCCTAATTATTCATCTATAAAAGGAGGCTCAAGGCAGAAGACTTAGCATAAAAAATACTTGAGAGTCATATACTTCCAAAAGCAAAATACCTGAGTTTTTAGTGAGGTCAATTGTGAGTATCCGCTTTCCAGAAGCAAGTACTCTAATTTTTTCTTTCCCTTGTATTAGGTCTAAGTTGTTGAAGTAGAGTCTACAATCTAAGGGAGTTAGAAGGAGTAGCAGATTACTTAGCAATTAGATTCAAGGTTCTATTCCTCAAAAGTCTAGGGTTGTGAGACTTTTTAAGAAGACTAACTTGGAAGGTCAGTGGTACTTTGTAATTCAAGGTTTTTAAATTTGTGAAATCCTTCAAAGTGAAGGGACTGGACGTAGCCTAGTTAACGGTGAACCAGTATAAAATTCTGAGTTTTTATTTACTTTATATCTGCTGCTAACTTTGTTTTAATTCATGCATAACAGGTTTTGTTTTAAAACTAAAAAGTAATCAAGTTAGTAAAAAACAATTCAACCCCCCTTCTCGTGTTTGAAGGTGCAAACACGAGAAGGGGGGGTTTAATTATGTTTGACTTAACTTGAATACTTTTCCTGTTTTTATAATTTCAAAACAAAACTTGATGTATAATTAAAAACAGAGTTACCAGCGGATAAAAAGTAAAAATAAAACTCACAGTTTTTATACTGGTTCACCGTTAAAGAGGCTACGTCTTGTCCCTTCACCTTGAAGGATTTCACTAATTCAAACCTTGAATTAGAACCTTTATACTGACCCTCCAAGTCAGTTTTCTCAAACAGTCTAACAATCATAGACTTCTTTGAGGAATGCAACTCCTGTCTTCAGCCAATCTGACAATCGCAGATTGTAGAAGAAATCACAACACTATGAATCTAATTGCCATGTAACCTGCTACCCCTTCTGACTCCCTCAGATTGTAGACTCTACTTCAACAACTTAGATTTAACACACAACACTATGAATATAATTGCCAAGTAACCTGCTACCCCTTATGACTCCCTCAGATTGTAGACTCTACTTCAACAACTTAGATTTGACACAGTGGAAGGAAAATAACACGAGTACTTGCTTCTTGAAAGCTGGAACTCACAATTGACCTCTCTGAAAATTTGAGTGTTTGCTTTGGAAGTGTATGACTCTTTTGTGATTTTCGATATTAAGTATTCTGCCTTGAGCCTCTTTTTATAGATGGAGATTAGGGCCTCTTCCAATGCTTAAATTCGAGCTGAATCTTGCTGGATTCTCTTGCAAAAATAACTTGACCAATTGGGCTTCATTTAAATAAAAAACATATCTTCAGATTTCTTTCAAAAATAACTGGCCAATCAAATCTTTTATTTGTTCCCACCACAGCTCCTGAATTCCACACTACTCCACATTTATTTTTGTAACAAATCTTTTTAATACTTTGATTAAAATAACTTAAGATCTTCACCGTTAATCCTCATGATTAAATCTGGACCATTAGATTCTTCTGCGCCAGTCCACATCTGGACCAAATAAATTGATATGCTGTGATCCTCTGAATTCGGCCATCCCTGGACCACACTTCCTAACCATTTGATCTTCTGATTTTGGCCATCCTGGACTCGCACCTGATATACTATAATCCTTTGAACTCGGCCTTTGCTGGACTACACATCCTGTCCCTCTGATTTCGGCCAAGACTGGGCCATGGTCTGATCTTCTGATCTGGGCCATCACTGGGCCAAATAATTTATTCTGAACCATTAAACTGAATATTTTTCCTCTGATCTGGACAAATTCTGGACTTGGTCTGGAATGAACTTAAATTAACTTGAGAAAAAAATATTTCAGTCTGGACATTTTACCTTTGATTTTGGACCAGGTCTGGATTGATTCTGGAATTCATTTCTTCTGGTCTGGACTTAGTTTCATACCCTGAATCATGCTATCTTATGGTCTGGGTCAGATCTGGATTGATTCTCTTGTTCTGGACTCATTAACTTATCTTCTGGTTGAGTCTGGAACAAGTCTGGGCTGTTTTAATTTCTCACTGCCAGGCCATCTTCTGGTCAGAATAACTTCTGGAATAAATCTGATATTTGATTCCTCTTGGTCTGGACAAACTCTCCCTTTGACAGGCTTTCCTCTGGTATGGTCCAGATCTTCTTCTGATTTTTCTTCCTTCTGTTCTGGGCCAGCAAAGATATCTTCTGGTGATGTTTTGACATTCCTAGAGTATCTTCTGGTAATTCCAGAATTCATTTTCTGGAATCCTTCGATCTTCTGCTTTTGATTATTTCAGTTTCTGGTGGTATTTAATTTAATAATTCAAGGTACAAAATAATATTACATTGAGCACTTTTGTAAACATCAAAATCCTAAGACTTAGAACCAACTTGGTGTTGGAACCAAGTTGGTTCTAAGACTTAGGATTTTGATGTTTACAAAAGCACTCAATGTAAACTTATTTTATACCTTGAATCATTAAATTAAATGTCATCAGAAACTGAAGAAATCAGAAGCAGAAGATCAAAGGAAAATGAATTCTGGAATTTCCAGAAGATGTTTTAGGATGACTAAACTGAACCAGAAGATAACTTTGCAGGCCTATATCAGAAGGAATAAAATTCAGAATGAAACATGGATCATATCATTGGATAGCCTGCCAAAAGGAGAGTTGATCAAGACAAACAGGAATCAAATATCAATTTTATTCCAGAAGTTATTCTGACCAGAAGATGGCCTGGCAGTAAAAATTATACAGCCCAGACTTGACCAGAAGGTATGTTTATGAGTCCAGAACATGAAGATCAATCCAGATTTGGCCCAGACCTGGTCCAAAATTAAAGGTAAAATGTCCAGACTGAAATATTTTTTGATCAAGTTTATTTCTGTTTGTTCCAGACCAAATTCCAGAATCTGTCCAGATCAGAGTAAAAATATCCAGATCAATGGTTCAGAAATAGTTTTTTGAGTCCAGTGATGGTCAAGATCAGAAAATCAGACCATGGCCTAGAAGTGGCCGAAATCAAAGGGACAGGCTGTGCAGTCCAGAAATGGCCGAATCCATAAGTTCATAGCATATCAGGCGCACATCCAGGAAGGCTGAAATCAGAAGATCAGAGGGCTATGAAGTGTGGTCCAGGAATGGCCGAATTCAGAGGACAATAGCATAGCAATCAAGCTGGTCCAGCTGTGGACTATCGCATGAAGATCCAATGGTGCAGATTTGATCATGGGAATTAATGGTGAAGATCTCATGATATTTTTATCAAAATATTATAAAAGATTTGTTATAAATTAAATTGGAGTAGCATGGAAGTCAGGAGCTGTGGCGGGAAGCAATGCACAGATTTGATTGGCCAGTTAAGATATGAAACAAATCTAAGGCTTAAAAAGATATGATTTTTATTTAAATAAAGCCCAATTGGTCAAGATATTTTTACAGAGAATCCAGCTATATTTAGCTCGAATTTAAGGATTGGAAGAGGCCCAAATCAGCATCTATAAAAGGAGGCACAAGGCAGATTACTTAGTATCGAAAATCACAAAAGGGTCATACACTTCAAAAGCAAACACTCTCAAATTTTCATATAAGTCAATTGTTGAGTCTCAGTTTTTAAAGCAAGTACTCTTGTTGTTTTCGTTCCACTGTGTCAAATCTAAGTTGTTGAAGTAGAGTCTACAAGCTGTGGGAGTCAGTAGAGGTAGCAGGTTACTTGGCAATTAGATTCATAGTGTTGTGATTTCTTCTACAATCTGGGGTGTCAGATTGGCTGAAGAACAGGAGGTGTTTTTCCTCAAGAAGTCTAGGATTGTTAGACTATTGAGAAGACTGACTTGGAGGGTCAGTAGCAAGGTTGTAATTCAAGTTTGAATTAGTGAAATCCTTCAAGGCGAAGGGACTGGACGTAGCCTCGTTAACGGTGAACCAGTATAAAATCTGTGAGTTTTTATTTTTATTTTTATCCGCTGCTAACTCTGTTTTAATGATACATCAAGTTTTGTTTTGAAAGTATTAAAACAGGAAAAGTTTCAAGTTAAGTCAAACACAATTCAACCCCCCCTTCTCGTGTTTGCACCTTCACTTGGTTCTTACAGTGTTTACACCTTCAATTGGCATCAGAGCCCGGTCTCAAGGCTGAGCACTTAACTAGTGTTTGAGGAAAGGTCCAAGGGGTCAACATCATGGCAGAATCAAAAGATGATTTTGGAGGCAACATCAACAGACAACCACTGTTTGATGGAGACAGGTTTGAGTATTGGAAGGACAGAATGAGAAGTTTCTTCATATCTCAAGATCCTGAATTACAGAAGATGGTAGTCAAAAGATACACTGCACCTACTGTTCCAAGAGATCCAACTCAAGAACTGGACATGGCAGATATGAAACCAGACCAGAGCAAATTATATAAACTGCATCACAAGTCCAGAACCATCATGATCAATGCTATCACATTCAAGGAATTTGACAGATGCACAAATAAAGAAACAGCAAAGAGCATATTTGACAGTCTGGTTCTGACCTGTGAAGGAAGCCACCAGGTTCAAGAAGCAAGGGCTAACATACTGGTCAAACTGTATGAGATGTTCAAGATGGAAAATGATGAAGACATTGATGGAATGTTCTGTAGATTCCAAACTCTGATATCTAGACTGAAGGTCTTGAAGAAAAGCTACACAACAGCAGATCATGTCAAGAAGATTCTAAGAAGCTTACCAACCAAGTGGAGACCAATGGTTACTGCTGTTTAGCAAGCCAGAGATTTGAATAACTTAAGACTTGAAGATTTGATCAACTCACTTAAGTCTCATGAAATAGAACTGGTAGTAGATGAACCAAAGAAGAACAAGAATTTGGCCCTGAAGTCAAAACAGAAGAAAGCTGCAAAGTCAGCACCAGAATTAGAGGATAGTGATAGTGACTGTGATGATATGGCTTACTTAACCAAACAGATGGTTAAGATCTGGGAAAACAGGAAGAGGAGAGGCTTCAAGAAGAAACATAACAGCAAAGGAAAGGAAGAATCTGACAAGAAGAGCATCATCTTTTATGGATGCAATGAAGGGTCTGATGGCAAGAAGAGTTCCAGAGTTCCAAACAGCACAAGAAGAGTTCCAGATTCAAAAAGAAGGGTCTGATGGCGCCCCGGGATGCATTAGAATCAGAAGAAGAATTGTCTGATGAAGAAGAGGCAGACACAACAATGATGGCACACATCAGGTCTACCTCTGGACGTCATAAAAGCACAGTTTTAGGAAGAAAAGCAGACAGAAGGAAGAATGATCAAAGCAGTTATTCATACAAGTCTGGAAGCACATCAGAGGAAGCAATTATGGCTCTGATGGCTCATACCAAACCAAGTTCTGGATACAGCTCAGGCTTTGGAACAGATTTAGAAGATGAAGACAATAAGGTATTTTTTGATCTCACTAAATCTGAATTAATTGATGCTTTAAAAGATTTTTTAAATGCAAACAATAAGATGTCTTTAAAACTGAAAACTCTTAGGGAAGATAAGAAAAATCTGACCAAAGAAGTCCAAGATTTAAAGAATCAAAATTCTGAGTATGCAACTTAAAATAAGGATTTTAAAACTGAAGATGCAAGACTCAAATCTGAAAACCAAACTCTAAAAAGTAATATTTGTTCCACTTCCAAAACTGTTTGTGAGTCTGATATGCATGAGCAATTTTTTCAAAACTTCATTACTAATGGAATGGAAAGAAGTAAATATGCATCTATGATTTGTGGAAACAATAGCATTGGAAAGAGAGGTCTTGGTTTTTACAGAAGCTATTGCTGAAACTAAAATGGTTCATTCTGATGTTTTATGCATTGTTTGTGCTAAGAAAGGTCACTCTGAATTATCTTGTCCAATGGTAAAATGTGAACAAGATCAGAGAGCTGTTAAAACTAACATACCTAGACCCAATCAGTTCTGGGCACCAAAAGATCAAATTGTTTATGTTGCAGATATTCTGAGCAACCACAAGGAGACACCAACAATGGTGCCTGGACAATGGATGTTGGCAATGCACAAGCAGAAGAAAGGTTTATGTTCCTGCTACAACCAGACATGGGCAATTTGATTTTGATGGAAGAAGGTCTGGTCAACTCAACCAGAACCAGAATCAGAATCAGAACCAGAACTGGAACCTGAATCAAATGTTTTTTTTACTGGCATCAATAAAGATAATGTTTATAAGATTGATTTGTTTAGTCTTGCTAAGAAACAGGTTAAATGCTTATTATCTGTAAGTGAGCAAAATCTGATTTGGCACAGGAGGCTAGGGCATGCAAACCCTAGACTTATATCTGAGTTGAGCAATCTCTAGTTGGTAAGAGGGCTTCCCAAGGTAAGTTCCAAAACATAGATTCTGTGTGAAGCATGTCAAAGAGGTAAACAAACCAAAAGCTCTTTTAAAACTATAAAATGTGTTTCTACCTCTCAACCACTTGAACTGCTTCACTTAGATCTGTTTGGTCCTGTTCAAACAGCTTCACTCAGTGGTAAGAAATATGGATTTGTGATTGTTGATGATTACTCAAGGTGGACTTGGGTAAAAATTTTAAAGAACAAATATGAATCTCACAAAGTGTTTATTTCTTTTTGTAAGCAAGTAATGAATGAACAGGGTGTCAAGATCATAACCATCAGAAGTGATCATGGAGGTGAATTTGAGAACAAATACTTTGAAGAATTCTGTGATGAGAATGGCATCTCTCACAACTTCTCATCCCCCAGAACACCACAACAGAATGGATTGGTGGAAAGAAACAATAGATCACTATAGGAGATGGCCAGAACCATGCTGAATGATATGAAGCTTGCCACCTATCTTTGGGCAGAAGATGTCAACACAGCTCGCTACATTCAGAATAGAGTGTACATCATGTCAATCTTAAATAAAACTCCATACGAACTGTGGAAAGGTAAGAAACCTAACATTTCCTATTTCAAGCAATTTGGTTGTACTTGTTTTATTTTGAACACTAAAGATAATCTAGCTAAGTTTTACTTTAGATCTCAAAAGTGTACCTTTATTGATTACTCTGAGAGATCAAAAGCTTATAGAGTGTTTAACAAGGAAACTAACACTGTGGAAGAATCAAACCATTTTAAGTTTGATGATAAACTGCTTGACTCTAAAAAGTCAAAGCAAGATGAGGAAATTGCAGGTGAACTAGAGGCACAGGAACCAGATGCTGAACCAGCAGCAGAACCTGAGAAAGATAAAGATGAAAGCAAAGAAGAAGAACATGTTGACTCTAAAGACAAGTCAGAGGGATAGAATGGATGGATGTACAAGTCTTCACATCCAGAAACCCTCATTATTGGCAGTGCAGCAGAACCATTGAAGACCAGATCATCAAGTAGAGAAACCGGTCTGTTTGGTTTACTCTCAACAATTGAACCAAGCAATGTTGATGACGCTTTGGCAGAGGAAGGCTGGATACTTGCAATGCAAGAAGAGCTGAATGAATTTCAAAGGAATGATGTTTGGGATCTGTTGTTTGGAACCAAGTGGGTGTTCAGGAATAAACTCAATGAAAAAAGTGAAGTGGTAAGGAACAAAACCAGACTTGTAGCTCAAGGATACAGTCAATAGGATGGTATTGATTACATTGAGACTTTTGCTCCATTGGCCAGGTTAGAAGCAATAAGAATTATTTTATCATTTGCTGCTAATCATGATATAATTCTGTATCAAATGGATGTTAAAAGTGCATTCTTAAATGGCTATATAAGTGAGGAAGTTTATGTCAAATAGCCCCCTGGATTTGAAAATTCTGATTTTCCAAACCATGTTTTTAAACTTAAAAAATCTTTATATGGTTTAAAACAAGCACCAAGGGCATGGTATGACAGACTTAGTAACTTTCTGCTTAAGAATGAATTTGATAGAGGCCAGATTGACAATACTCAATTTAGGAAATCCATTAAAAATGATATTTTGATTATTCAAGTTTATGTTGATGATATCATCTTTGGATCCACTAATGGCACTTTGTGCAAGGAGTTTTCTGACCAAATGCAGAAAGAGTTCCAAATGAGCATGATGGGTGAACTTAAGCTCTTCCTGGGAATTCAGATTCACCAAGGTAAATCAGGTATACTCATTCACCAATCGAAATACACTAAAGAACTTCTCAAAAAGTTCAAGAAGAGTGACTTTAAGCCTATGGCCACCCCCATGCACCCAACCTGCTCACTTGAGAAAGATGAAACCAGCCAAAAGGTATACCAGAAAACATACAGAGGTATGATTGGATCCCTTCTTTACCTAACTGCTTCTAGACCTGACATTTTGTTTAGTGTTTGTGTTTGTGCCTGTTTTCAAGCTGACCCTAGGGAATCCCATTTAATTGTTGTCAAAAGAATCTTGAGATACCTTAAAGGAACCACCAACCTTAACCTTGTTATACAAGAAAACCCCCACCTACAAACTAAGAGGTTTTTGTGATTCTGACTATGCTGGAGACAAGTTGGAAAGGAAAAGTACAAGTGGCAACTGCACATTCTTAGGTGATAATTTGATCTCTTGGTCAAGCAAAAGACAAAGCACCATTGCCATGTCAATAGTTGAAGCTGAGTATATATCAGCAGCAGGATGCAGCTCACTGTTAATCTGGATGAAATATAAACTTGAAGATTACAATATCTTTGAAACCAATATCCCTTTATTTTGTGATAACACTTCAAGGAGAGTGAAAAATAAAGAGAGAAAAAAAAAGACTAAAAGTAGAAGGAGTTGAAAAGGAGAGTCAATGTGAACAGAGAAAGGAAAGAGAGAATAAATAAGGAGTTGAAAAGGAGTGGAGAAGAGAAGAAAAGAAAGTGTGATTTAAGAAGGAGTTGAAAAGGAGAGGAACAAGTCATTATTAGACTTAGGGGGAGACATTGGTCTGAGGGGGAGTATTTCAAGTACTTTGAATTTTTTCAAGCTTTTCAAAGTTCTTTTAAATAAGTTATAAGCTAACAAAATAAGTTAAGGTTTTGTCATCATCAAAAAAGGGGAGATTGTTGGAACCAAGTTGGTTCTAAGTACTTAGGATTTTGATGTTTACAAAAGCACTCCATGTAATCTTATTTTGTACGTATAATTATTATATAAAATGTCACCAGAAGATGACGTCACCATAGGCAGAAGATGACACCACCAGAACATACATCCAGAGGAAGCAACCAGAGGATAGAAATGTCACCAGAAGGTTAGGCCAGATAATGCATCCAAAAGGTACCAGAGGATGCATCCTAAAGGCAACAGAGGATACACCTCCAGAGGATATCAGAGAATATCATCAAAGGTTAAATAACATCATCAGAGGATATCTTTCCTGGCCTAGATCAAAAGGAAGCAGAGTCCAGAAGAAGACCTAGTCCAGACCACAAGGAAACCTGTCAGAGGGAAACTTAATCCAGACCAAAAGGAATCATAAGTCAAAGTTGGTCCAGGATTAATTCTGACTAGAAGATAGCCTGGTAGTAATTATAAGAATCAGTCCAAATTTAATCAGAGCTTCAGATAACTGGTGCAGAATAAATTACTTGGTTTAGATTTGGTCCAGACCAAAAGATAGCATGGTTCAGAGTTAATGATTGTCCAGATTTAATCCAGACATGATCCAGATCATAAGGTAAATGTCCAGATTAAAATATCATAAGTCCAGATTTAATTTCAGTTCAATCCAGAGTCAGTTCAGAGTTGGCCGAGATCAGAGGATCACCGAATTGGGGCAGATCATATTGTATGGTCCAGATGTGGTCGAGATCAGAAGATCAAACGGTCCAGTTTTAATCATGATGAAAATCAGTGATGACTTGATTAAAATTCGAAGAAAACTTGATTAAATTTTGATAAAAATTTGATCAAGGTATTAAGGGGATTTGATTAAAAACTTACTGAAGACTTAGAGAAATTCGAATGCAATCTGAAGCTTAAAAAGATTTGGTTTGAAATTAAAATAAACAAGATTGGTTAACAGAATTTTCAAAAGCAATCTGGAGGTAAAAAGATACATTTTTTATTTAAGTGAAACCCGATTGGCCAAGTTATTTTTGCAAGAGAATCTGGGCAGATTCAGCTCGAATTTAAGCACGGAAGAAACTCTAATTATTCATCTATAAAAGGAGGCTCAAGGCAGAAGACTTAGCATCGAAAATACTTGAGAGTCATACACTTCCAAAAGCAAAATACCTAAGTTTTCAGTGAGGTCAATTGTGAGTATCCGCTTTCCAAAAGCAAGTACTCTAAGTTTTTCTTTCCCTTGTGTTAGGTCTTAGTTGTTGAAGTAGAGTCTATGTAACACCCCGAGTTTAAAAGACAGCGCGAGTGTATTTTGTTTTTCAATAAATAATTAAAATGAGTTTTCCAAAATTAATGTCAATGGAATTAAAATAAAATTTTCATCAGTTCATTTCAAAAGAGAATAACCGTCCTGTGGCCACTAAACAACATCAGAGTGCGAAAAATACAGCGGAAAAGTCATACATTAATTCCCAAAATAAATTACATTTCCCAAAACTCAAGACCCTATACAAAAGTCTAGTCTGATGATGCACTAAGCTACAGTAGCACGGTCTCCACCGTATCCTCTATAAGTCTCGTCTTCAGCCAACAGTCCGTCCTTCTGCGTTGTCCACGGATACTCCATATGTAAAGATCAGGGGAAACTAACGACGTTTCCGTCGTTAGTGTATCCGTTGGTAGGACGGTTTCGGTTAACATCTGAGGGCAAAGCCCAATTTCCACAATATAATAGCAAGGGTCATCGACCGAAATTAACAAATAGTCACATAGCATATATTTCACAGCAACAATTATATCCATGGTATAACATATGATGATGAGAAAAATAATAATGCTCATTTGAAATTTAATGACATATATGCCTTTTTACAAACAGCAGCCAATTATTGTGAAGTATGTGGTAAGTACAAACAACACCTCAGCAAATCACATTCATTTAAATCAGAAATTCAGATTCTGCACAGTACTCACACCCATCAATTTCCAACCATTCATCATATAATCAAACGTGACCCACCGGTCAATCCCTCAATGCGATATGTATATGCTCATGTATACAATTTTCTTGGAATCACCAAGGTGCAGTCGCTCAACAGACCAGCACAAAATGTTTGACTTTAACGGCCCTCAAGACCAAGGTGCAATTGCTCAACAGACCAGCACCTAGTGCAGTCGCTCAATAGACCAGCACTCGTGCAGTCGCTCAACAGACCAGCACGTTTGACATATAGCAAGGTACAATCGCTCAACAGATCAGTGCCTAGTGCAGTTGTTTAACAGACCAGCACTCGTGCAATCGCTCAACAGATCAGCACGTGGCTGCGCATTTCAGTGTACAGACGCTCAACAGTCTAGTACTAGTGCAGTCTCTCAACAGACCAGCACCTATATACCAAAGTACAATCGCTCAACAGATCAGTACTTAGTGCAGTCGCTCAACAGACCAACACTCGTGCAATCGCTCGACAGATCAGCACGTGGTTGCGCATTACATTATGGCCCATCGCGGGTACCACTTGACTATGCAATGCATGAATATGCAATGTTTCACTTCTCTGGAAATAGTATGCAAAATCAGAAAATTCATGCCTTTCCATCTTATTTAAAATATCTCAGCACAATCAGGATTATCATCATCACAAACATGACTAAACAACCAAGTATTCATTAACATTTAGATATGTTTTCCCAAACTCTTAAAATTCAAATACAGTGTTTAAAACTGGGATTTTTTGAAATTTTACGAATCTGTATTCGAATACAACTTCTCTGTATTCGAATACAGAAGCCAAAAACAGTGCAGAATTACACTCTGTATTCGAATACAGCCCTCTGGTATTCGAATACAGAGGCAGTCTCAGTGCACACAACAACATCTTTCACTACATTAGTAAAGTCTCAAACACTTCATCACCACCACTTCAAAATATCACCAAAAGTTCCATTTTAATTCACCACAACAATCCCAACATTCCCCAAACACTCAGGGTTTACCAAACACTCTTAAAAACTTGGAATTTCTGGAAACTTGAATCTGTATTCGAATACAGACCCCTTGTATTCGAATACAAAAGCCAAAAACTGCAATTTTAACATTCTGTATTTGAATACAGCAGGCTTGTAGTCGAATACAGAAGACCAAACCTTGAAAAATTCAGCATTTTCTCCCAGGTCATTAAAGGTTTTCAAAACATCATCATCTCCTTTTCAAAAATATTTCAAGAACTCCATTTAAAATCACTTTAACCCTTCTCAAGGTTTCCCAACACTTTGGAATTCACAAGGTAGAGTTTAAAACTTGATTTTCTGGAAAACACGAATCTGTATTCGAATACAGCTTCCTTGTATTCGAATACAGAAGCTAAGAACTAATCTTCTGGAAAAACACAAATTTGTATACGAATACAGATCCATTGTATTCGAATACAGAAGCTGAAACTAGTGGAAATCTGTATTCTGTATTCGAATACAGCATGCCTGTAAGCGAATACAGATGCAAATACAGTGTTAAAATCCCACTTCTGTATTCGAATACGACATGGTCGTAGTCGAATACAGATGCTAAGTCAGAAGCAAAAATCCTTCCTCTGTATTGGAATACAGGGGCTCGTATTCGAATACAAGTTTAAAAACTTAAGTAAAACAGAAACTTGACAGGTTGTAGTCGAATACACACATGTTGTATTCGAATACACCTTCGAAAACCAGTGAAATTTTCCTGAGATTTCAACCCTTTTCAAACTGTTTTCTTTTAAAAACAAACAACCAAACATTAAAACAAATTCAGCACTTTTTCCAGACAATACTTTCCTCATTAAAAATCCCTTTTATTTTTAAATCATCAACATCACCAGAATTATTCAAAACAGAAATAGAATCAGACTCATCAACACCAAATCATCCAGAAACAGAAACAGAATGATCAATCATCAGAACATCACACAGCATTTCAGCTTTCTCAATATCAGAATAACATGCAAGCATTTCAGCTTTCACAACACATCAGAATAACATGCAAGCTTTTCAGCTTTCCCCACACATTAGAATAACATGCAAGCTTTTCAACTTCCCCACACATTACAATCTGAGGAAGTCACAAGGAGTAGCAGATTACTTAGCAATTAGATTCAAGGTTATTTTCCTCAAAAGTCTAGGGTTGTTAGACTTTTTGAGAAGACTGACTTGGAGGGTCAGTGGTGCTTTGTAATTCAAGGTTTTTGAATTAGTGAAATCCTTCAAAGTGAAGGGACTAGACGTAGTATAGTTAACGGCGAACCATTATAAAATTCTGAGTTTTTATTTACTTTATATCACTTGCTAACTCTATTTTAATTCATACATAACAGATTTTGTTTTAAATTTAAAAAGTAATCAAGTTAGTCAAACACAATTCAACTCCCCTACTCGTGTTTGCACCTTCACGTAGTTCATCCAGTAAGTGCATTAGTGTCATTGGATTAACATTTACGTCATTTTTTGCATCCAAAGGCTTATTCTAATCCATTTTGTTTCTTAACAAACATAGTTCGTCCAATAAGTGCTTTTGTGTCATTGGATTAACATTTAGGTCATTTTGTGCATCCCAAGGCTTATTCTAATCCATTTTCATTCTAAACAAATGTAATTCATCCAATAAGTGCATTTGTGTTATTGGATTAACATTTAGGTCATTTTGTGCATCCCAAGGCTTATTCTAATCACTTTACATTCTAAACCAATATAGTTCAATCAAAAAGTGTGTTTGTGTCATTGGATTCACATTACCATCATTTTGTGCATCCCAAGGCTAATTCTTATTCATTTTCATTGTTAAGGAATGTATTTCATCCAAACAGTGCGTTTGTCTCATTAGATTAACATTTAGGTCATTTTGTGCATCCCAAGGCTTATTCTAATCCATTTTCGTTCTAAACAAATGTAATTCATCCAATAAGTGCATTTGTGTTATTGGATTAACATTTTCGTAATTTTGTGCATCCCAAAACTTATTCTAATCACTTTTCTTTCTAAAGGAATATATTTCATCCAAAAAGTGCGTTTGTGTCATTGGATTAACATTTACGTCATTTTGTGCATCCCAAGGCCAATTCTAATCCATTTTCGTTCATAAGGAATGTATTTAATCCAAAAAGTGCATTTGTGTCATTGGGTTATCATTTAGCTAATTTTTTGCTTCCCAAGGCTTATTTTAATTACGTTTTGTTCTTAAGGAATGTATTTCATCCAAAAAGTACGTTTGTGTCATTGGATTAACATTTTCGTCATTTTGTGCATCTCAAGGCTTTTTCTAATCTATTTTCGTTCTAAACCAATGTAGTTCATCCATTTTGGTTCTTAAGGAATGTGTTTCATCAAAAAAAGCTTGTTTATGTCATCAGATTAACATTTTGGTCATTTTGTGCATCCCAAGGCTTATTCTAATCACTTTTCTTTCTTAAGGAATGTATTTCATCCAACAAGTGCGTTTGTGTCATTGGATTAACATTTAGGTCATTTTGTGCGTCCTGAAGCTTATTCTAATCACTTTTCGTTCTAAACCAATATAGTTCATCCAAAAAGTACGTTTGTGTCATTGGATTAACATTTACATCATTTTGTGCTTCCCAAGGATTATTGAAGTTACTTTTTGTTGTTAAGGAATGTATTCCATCCAAAAAGTGCGTTTGTGTCATTGGATTAACATTTAGGTCATTTTGTTCGTCCTGAAGCTTATTCTAATCACTTTTCGTTCTAAACCAATATAGTTCATCCAAAAAGTACGTCTGTGTCATTGGATTAACATTTACGTCATTTTGTGCATCCCAAGGATTATTCAAGTTACTTTTTGTTGTTAAGGAATGTATTTCATCCAAAAAGTGCGTTTGTGTCATTGGATTAACATTTAGGTCATTATGTGCGTCCCAAGGCTAATTCTAATCACTTTTCGTTCTAAACCAAAATAGTTCATCCAAAAAGTGCGTTTGTGTCATTGGATTTACATTTACGTCATTTGGTGCATCCCAAGACTTATTCTTATCACTTATTGTTCTAAACCAATGTAGTTCATCCAATAAATGAATTGGTGTCATTCGATTAACATTTACATCATATTGTGCTTCCCAAGGCTTATTCTAAATCTTTTTCGTTCTTAACTAAAGTAGTTCATCCAAGAAATGCATTTGTGTAATTGGATTACCATTTAGGTCATTTTGTGCATCGCAAGGTTTATTCTAATCCATTTTTGTTCTAAACTGTTGGAACCAAGTTGGTTGTAAGTACTTAGGATTTTGATGTTTACAAAGGCACTCCATGTAATCTTATTTTTTACCTTGAATTATTACATTAAATGCCACCAGAAAATGAAGTTTCCAGAGACAGAAGATGAAGACACCAGAAAATGCATCTAGAAGGTACTAGAGGATGCGTCCTGGAATTACCATATGATATCTTTGCTGGCCCATATCTGAAGGAAGCAAAGTCAGAAGAAGACCTGGACCAGACCAGAGGGAAGCCTGCTAGAGGGAGACGTGATCCAGACAAGAAGGAATCATAAGTCAGACCTAGTCCAGAAGTTATTTTGACCAGAAGATGCCCTGACAGTGAAATGATAAAACAGTCCAGACTTGATCAATACTTAATCAGAGGATAAGTTAATGGGTCCAGAACAAGAGAATCAATCCAGATTTGACCTAAACCAGAAGATAGCATGGGTCAGGGTAAGAAACTAAGTCTAGACCAGAAGAAATGATCTCCAAATTTGATCCAGAACTGATTCAAAACAGAAGGTAAAATGTCAAGACTGAAATATTATTTGTCCAAAGTTAATTTCAGTTCAATCCAGACCAAGTCCAGAATTGGTCCAAATCAGAGGGAAGATATTCAGATCAATGGTTCAGATTTAAGTATTTGGTCTAGTGTTGGCCGAGATCAGAAGATCAGACCATGGCCCAGTGTTGGCCGAAATCAAAAGGTCAGAATGTGTGGTCCAGCATTGACTGAGATTAGAGGATCACAACAGATCAGTTTGCTAGACTAGGTTGGCCGAGATCAGAAGATCAGAAAGTGTGGTCCATGGTTGGCCGAAATCAGAGGATCACAGCAGATCACTTAGTATGGTCTAGATGTGGACTAGCGCAGAAGATCAAACGGTCAAGATTTAATCATGAGGATTAAAGGTGGAGATTTAATTAAATTTGATCAAAGTATTAAAAGGATTTGTTACAAAAATAAAGTGAAGTCGTATGGAACTTCATAAGCTATTGGCGGGAAGAAAATAAAGACAGGATTGGCCAGTTATTTTTGATAGCAAATCTGAAGCTTGGAAGAGACCCTAATCTGCATCTATATAAGGAGGCTCAAGGCAGAATACTTAGCATCAAAAATCACAAAAGAGTCATACACTTCCAATAGCAAACACTCAAGTTTTCAGTGAGGTTAATTGTGAGTTCCAGCTTTCCAAAAGCAAGCATTCGTGTTATTTTCTTTCCATTGTGTTAGATCTAAGTTGTTGAAGTAGAGTCTACAATGTGAGGGAGTAAGAAGGGGTAGCAGATTACATGGCAATTAGATTCAAGGCGTTGTAATTCCTTCTACAATCTGGGGTTGTCAAATTGGTAGGAGAAGACTTGACTTAAGAAGTCAAGGTGCTGCATTCCTCAAAAGTCTAGGATTGTTAGACTGTTTGCGAAAACTGACTTGGAGGGTCAGTGGTATTGTTGTAATTCAAGGTTTGAATTAGTGAAATCCTTCAAGGTGAACGGACTGGACGTAGCCTCGTTAACGGTGAACCAGTATAAAATTATGTGTTTTTATTTTTACTTTATATCCGCTGCTAACTCTATTTTATTCATACATCATGTTTTGTTTTAAAACTGCAAAAACAGAAAAAGTATTCAAGTTAGTCAAACACAATTCAATCCCCCCTTCTCGTGTTTGCACCTTCAATTGGCATCAGAGCTCGGTCTTAAGGCTGAGCACTTAACAGTGTTTGAGGAAAGGTCCAAGGGGTTCAACATGGCAGAATCCAAAGATGAATTGGGAGGCAGCATCAACAAACCACCACTATTTGATGGAGAAAGATTTGAGTATTGGAATGACAGAATGAGAAGTTTCCTCATATCTCAAGATCCTGAATTATGGAAGATGGTAGTCAAACGATACACTGCACCTACTGTTCCAGGAGATCCAACTAAAGAACTGGACATGGATGATATGAAACCAGATAAAGATACAGCAAAAAGCATATTCGACAGTCTGGTTCTGATCTATGAAGGAAACCAGCAGGTTCAAGAAGCAAGGGCTAAAATACTGGTCAAACAGTATGAGATGTTCAAGATGTAAGATGATGAAAACATTGATGGAATGTTCTGCAGATTCCAAACACTGATATCTAGACTGAAGGTCTTTAAGAAAAGCTACACAACTGTAGATCATGTCAAGAAGATTATAAGAAGCTTACCAACCAAGTGGAGACCAATGGTTAATGCAGTTCAGCAAGCCAAAGATCTGAACAACTTAAAACTTGAAGATCTGATCAGCTCACTCAGGTCTCATGAAATAGAACTAGAAGTAGATGAACCAAAGAAGAAGAAGAATTTGGCCCTGAAGTCGAAATAGAAGAAAGCTGCAAGGGCAGCATCAGAATCAGAGATTAGCGACAGTGACAGTGATGATATGGCTTACTTAACCAAACAGATGGTTAAGATATGGGAAAACAGAAAGAGGAGAGGTTCCAAGAAGAAATATAACAGCAAAGATAAGGAAGAATCTGACAAGAAGAACATCATCTGTTATGGATGCAATGAACCTGGACTTTTCAAGTCAGAATGTCCAAATTTGGAAAAAGGCAAACAACACAAGAAGAGTTCTAGATTCAGAAAGAAGGGTCTCATGGCTGCCTTGGATGTATCAGAATCAGAAGAAGAATCATCTGATGAAGAAGAGGCAGAAACAGCAATGATGGCACACATCAGGTCTACCTCTGGACCTTATAAAGGCATAACTTCAGGAAGGAAAACAGGCAGAAGGAAAAATGATCGAAGCAGTCATTCAGGAAAGTTTGGAAGCACATCCGAGGAAGCAATTCTAACTCTAATGGCTCATACCAACTCAAGCTCTGGATACAGCTCAGACTCTGGAACAGATTCATAAGATGAAGACAATGAGGTATTTTCTGATCTCTATAAATCTGAATTAATTGAGGCTATAAAAGACTTTCTAAATGCAAACAATAAGATGTCTTTAAAACTGAAAACTCTTAGGGAAGATAAGAAAAATCTGACCAAAGAAATCCAAGTTTTAAAGAATCAAAATTTTGAGTATGCAACTGAAAACAAGGATTTTAAAACTGAAGTTGCAAGACTCAAATCTGAAAACCAAACTCTCAAAAGTAGTATTTGTTCCACTTCCAAAACTGTTTGTGAATCTGATATGCATGAGCTATTTTTTCAAAACTTTATTTCTAATGGAATGGAAAGAAGTAAATACGCATCTATGATTTATGGAAACAGTAACATTAGAAAGAAAGGTCTTGGTTTTTAAAGAAACTATTGCTGAAACTAAAATTGTTCATTCTGATGTTTTATGCATTGTTTGTGCTAAGAAAGGTCACTCTGAGTTATCTTGTCCAATGGTAAAATTTGAACAAGATTAGAGAGCTGTTAAAACTAACAAACCTGGACCCAATCAGTTATGGGTACCAAAAGATCAAAATGTCTATGTTGCAGATATTCTGAGCAACTAGAAGGAGACACCAACAATGGTGCTTGGACAATGGATGTTGGCAATGCACAAGCAGAAGAAGGTTTATGTTCCAACAGCTACCAAACGGAAGCCAATTGACTCTGGTAAAAGAAGAACTGGTCAACACAATACCTATCAGAACCAGAACCAGAATCATAGGAGGAACAGGAAATATCAAATATATCACACGAATCATAACAGGAACTGGAACCAGTATCAGAGGTACAGGAGATGGAACCAGAACCAACGCTGGAACCAAAATCAGAACAGGAACTGGAACCAGAACCAACACTGGAACCAGAATCAGAATCAGTACTGGAACCAGAACCAGAACCAGAATCAGAACTACCCGAATCACCAGAACCATCAAGGTTATCAGAAATCACCAGATTTACCAAAGTTACCAGAACCAAAAAATGTTCCAGAATCACCAGAGGAACATGGTGTATCAGCCAAAGCAGAAAGAGAAGAATCAGAATCAGGAGTGTTCTTCAAACACTCCAGTGAGATTCATCAAGACTACAAATCTAGAAGGGAATTCAAATCCCCTCATCCAAACCATGTAATCACATAACATACAGATTCGGAGTCTGAAAATCAGAAGCAAGAGGATTATTGTTTGATATTTATGTTTACTGTGATAACAAGAAGCTTGATCTTAAAAAAATCAAAGCTAGATAAGTATGCTGCAGGTTTTCAAACTCTCAGAGAAACCAAGTGATTAACACGAATTGAACACTTCAGCAGAAACAGCATTCCAGTGATTTCAAAAACAAGCAGAAACCACCAGAAGTAGAATTAATGGTTTGGCTGTATTGAGTTCATTTTTAAATTACTTGATTTGTATTATGTTATGACAAACTGCTTGATCTTGACAAATCAAAGCAAGATAAAAATAGTGCAGGTTCACCAAAACCAAAGGGAGCAGAAGCAGAAGCAGAAGAAACAGAAGTACCTGGAAAGGTAGAGGATACAAGCAAGTCAGCAACATATGACAAATCTTCAAAAGATAAATATGATCAAGTCAGAAACAGCCAAGATAGTTCAGAAGAGAAATCTAGATATTTACCAGAATCAGAAGCTGTTACAGATTTACCAGAACCAAAAGTTGATTGATCATAATCAGAAGCTGTTGCAGGAAAAAGAACTTGAAAAAGCAAAAGCTTCAAGCAAGAATATGACAAATCTTCAAATCTGAAGTAGAAGGTTGGATACTTGCAATACAAGAAGAGCTGAATGAATTTCAAAGGAATGATGTTTGGGATCTGGTATCCAGACCAAACAAAATCATTATTGGAACCAAGTGGGTGTTCAGAAATAAACTCAATGAAAAAGGTGAAGTGGTAAGGAACAAAGCCAGATTAGTAGCTCAAGGATACAGTGAATAGGAAGGTATAGATTACACTTACACTTTTGCTCCAGTGGCCAGGTTCGAAGCAATTAGAATTCTTTTATCATTTGCTGGTAATCATGATATAATGCTGTATCAAATGGATGTTAAAACTGCATTCTCAAATGGCTATATAAGTGAGGAAGTCTATGTCAAATAGCCCCCTGGATTTGAAAATTCTGATTTTCCAGACCATGTTTTTAAACTTAAAAAATCTTTATATGGTTTAAAACAAGCACCAAGGGCATCGTATGACAGACTTAGTAACTTTCTGTTTAAGAATGAATTTAATAGAGGCCATATTGATAATACTCTATTTAGGAAATCCATTAAAAATGATATTTTTATTATTCAAGTTTATGTTGATGATATCATATTTGGATCGACTAATGCCACTTTGTCCAAAGAGTTTTCTGACCTAATGCAGAAAGAGTTCCAAATGAGCATGATGGGAGAACTTAAGTTCTTCATGGGAATTCAGATTCATCAAGGTAAATCAGGTATACTCATTCACCAATCTAAATACACTAAAGAACTTCTTAAAAAGTGAAAAATGAGTGAATGTAAGCCTATGGCCACCCCCATGCACCCAACCTGCTCACTTGAGAAAGATGAAACTAGCCAAAAGGTAGACCAGAAAACATACAAAGGTATGATTGGATCCCTTCTTTATTTATCTGCTTCTAGACCTGACATCTTGTTTAGTGTTTGTGTCTGTGCCCGTTTTCAAGCTGACCCTAGGGAATCCCATTTAACTGCTGTCAAACGAATTTTGAGATACCTTAAAGGAACCACTAACTTTACCCTGTTATTCAAGAAAACACCAACCAACAAACTCAGAGGTTTTTGTGATTCTGACTATGCTGGAGACAACCGGGAAAGGAAAAGTACAAGCGGCAACTGCACTTTCTTAGGTGATAATTTGATCTCTTGGTCAAGCAAAAGACAAAGCACCATTGCCATGTCAACAGCTGAAGCTGAGTATATATCAGCAGCAGGATGCAGTTCACAATTACTATGGATGGAACATCAACTTGAAAATTACAACATCTTTGAAACAAATATCCCTTTGTTCTGTGATAACACTTCAGCCATAAACCTAACCAAGAACCCGATCTTACACTCTAGAGCCAAACACATTGAAATAAAACACCATTTCATTAGGGACCATGTTCAAAAAGGGACATTAAGCCTCCAGTTTGTGGACACTGATCATCAATGGGCTGACATCTTCACTAAAGCATTACCTGAAGACAGGTTCGAGTTCATCAAGAAACATCTCAACATTGTCTCCATATCTGACTAGCTCAAGTAGTCATCTTAGGAGTTTTTAATTTTCTTGTAATTTTAATTTTATGTCTTTTATTTTTTGTTTTTAATTTCTATACTTTGTAAAGAAAAAAACAAAAATACAAAAATAGTAAGACCTCTTTTTGGCTGATGACAAAAAGGGGGAGAGAGAGACAAAAAGGAGAAATAAGTAGAAAAGAATAGATAAAAAGAAAGGAGGAGTGAAAAAGAAAGAGATGAAAAGAGAAGGAGTTGAAAAGGAGAAGAAACAGGGAGAGAGAAAAATAAATCAGAAAGAGATGAATAGAGAAGGAGATGAAAAGGAGAGGAGAAGAGAAGAAAAGAAAGAGTGATCAAGAAGGAGTTGAAAAGGAGAAGAAATAGTCAGTATCATACTTAGGGGGAGAGATG
This sequence comes from Cicer cuneatum, assembly GCA_037974295.1. NCBI lineage: Eukaryota > Viridiplantae > Streptophyta > Magnoliopsida > Fabales > Fabaceae > Cicer > Cicer cuneatum. The sequence continues at coordinate 49,226,667 of JBBPBO010001986.1, forward strand.
GGTCTGAGGGGTAGTATTTCAAGAACTTTGAGTTACAAGCTAGCAAAATAAGTTAAGGTTTTGTCATCATCAAAAAGGGGGAGATTGTTGGAACCAAGTTGGTTCTAAGTACTTAGGGTTTTGATGTTTACAAAAGCACTCCATGTAATCTTATTTTGAACCTTGAATTATTACATTAAATGCCACCAGAAAATGAAGTTTCCAGAGGCAGAGGATGAAGACACCAGAAAATGCATCCAGAAGGTACCAGAGGATGCATCCTAGAATTACCAGAGGATATCTTTGCTGGCCCAGTTCAAAAGTAAGCAAAGTCAAAAGAAGACCTGGACCAGACCAGAGGGAAGACTGCCAGAGGGAGATTTGATCCAGACCAGAAGGAATCATAAGTCAGACTTAGTCCAGAAGTTATTCTGACCAGAAGATAGCCTGGCAGTGAAATGATAAAACAGTCCAGACATGAGCCAGACATAATTAGAGTATAAGTTAATGGGTCTAGAACAAGAGAATCAATCCAGATTTGACCCAGACCCGAAAATAGGAGGGTTCAGGGTAAGAAACTAAGTCCAGACCAGAAGAAATGATCTCCAGATTTGATCCAAAACAGAAGGTAAAATGTCCATACTGAAATATTATTTGTCTAGAGTTAATTTCATTTCAATCCAGACCAAGTCCAGAATTGGTTCAGATCAGAGGGAAGATATTCAGATCAATGGTTCAGATTTAAGTATTTGGCCTAGTTTTGGCGGAGATCAGAAGATTAGACCAAGGCCCAGTGTTGGCCGAAATGAGAAGGTTAGAATGTGTGGTCCAGCATTGGCCGAGATCAAAGGATCACAACAGATCAGTTTGCTAGACAAGGTTGGCCGAGATCAGAGGATCAGAAAGCGTGGTCCAGGGTTAGCCGAAATCAGAGGATCACAGCAGATCACTTAGTATGGTCCAGATGTGGACTAGCGCAGAAGATCAAACGGTCCAGATTTAATCATGAGGATTAACGGTGGAGATTTAATTAAATTTGATCAAAGTATTAAAAGGATTTGTTACAAAATTAAAGTGAAGTCGTATGGAAGTTCAGAAGCTATTGGTAGGAAGAAACTAAAGACACAATTGGCCAGTTATTTTTGATAGCAAATATGAAGCTTAAAAAGATATGTTTTTTATTTAAGTGAAGCCCGATTGGTCAAGATATTTTTGCAAGAGAATCCAGCAAGATACAGCTCGAAATTAAGCTTGGAAGAGACCCTAATCTGCATCTATAAAAGGAGGCTCAAGGCAGAATACTTAACATCGAAAATCACAAAAGAGTCATACACTTCCAAAAGCAAACACTCAAGTTTTCAGTGAGGTTAATTATGAGTTCCAGCTTTCCAGAAGCAAGCACTCGTGTTATTTTCTTTCCCTTGTGTTAGATCTATGATGTTGAAGTAGAGTCTACAATCTGAGGGAGTCAGAAGAGGTAGCAGATTACTTGGCAATTAGATTCAAGACGTTGTAATTGCTTCTACAATCTGGGGTTGTCACATTGGTAGGAGAAGACTTGACTTAAGAAGTCAAGGTGTTGCATTCCTCAAAAGTTTAGGATTGTTAGACTGTTTGAGAAGACTGACTTGGAGGGTCAATGTTATTGTTGTAATTCAAGGTTGGAATTAATGAAATCTTTCAAGGTGAAGGGACTGGACGTAGCCTCATTAACCATGAACCAGTATAAAATTCTGTGTTTTTATTTTTACTTTATATCCGCTGCTAACTCTGTTTTATTCATACATCAAGTTTTGTTTTAAAACTGCAAAAACAGAAAAAGTATTCAAGTTAGACAAACACAATTCAATCCCCCCTTCCCGTGTTTGCACCTTCATAAACAAATGTATTTCATCCAATAAGTGCATTTGTGTTATTGAATTTACATTTAGGTCATTTTGTGCGTCCTTAGGCTTATTCTAATCACTTTTCGTTCTAAACCAATATTGTTCATCCAATAAGTGCAATTGTGTCATTGGATTAACAATTACGTCATTTTGTGCATCCCAAAGCTTATTCTAATCCATTTTTCGTTCTAAACTAATGTACTTTATCCAATAAGTGCATTTGTGTCATTGGATTAACTTTTACGTCATATTTTGTATCCCATTCTATAAACTTTTTGTTCTTAAAGAATGTATTTCATCCAAAAAGCGTGTTTGTGTCATTGGATTAACATTTACGTCATTTTGTGCATCCCAAGGCTTATTCTAATCACTTATTGTTCTTAAGGAATGTATTTCATCCAAAAAGTGCGTTTGTGTCATTAGATTAACATTTACGTCATTTTGTGCATCCCAAGGCTTTTTCTTATCCATACTCATTTTTTAGGAATGTATTTCATCCAAAAAGTGTGTTTGTGTCATTGGATTAACATTTACGTCATTTTGTGCATCCCAAGGCTTATTCTTATCCATTTTCGTTCTTAGGAATGTATTTTGTCCAAAAAGTGAGTTTGTGTCATTAGCTATACATTTAGGTCATTTTGTGCATCCCAAGGCTTCTTCTAATCAATTTTCATTGTTAAGGAATGTATTTCATCCAAAAAATGCGTTCGTGTCATTGGATTAACAATTAGGTCATTTTGTGCGTCCCAAGGTTTATTCTAATCACTTTTCGTTCTAAACCAATATAGTTCACCCAAAAAGTGTGTTTGTATCATTGGATTAGATTTACATCATTTTGTGCATCCCTTGGCTTATTCTAATCCATTTTCGTTCTAAACCAATGTAGTTCATCCAATAAGTGCATTTGTGTCATTGGATTAACATTTACGTCATATTGTGCATCCCAACATTTATTCTTATCACTTTTTGTTCTTAAGGCATGTATTTCATCCAAAAAGTGCATTTATGTCATTGGATTAACATTTACGTCATTTTGTGAGTCCCAAGGCTTATTCTAATCACTTTTCGATCTAAACCAATATAGTTCATCCAAAAATTGTGTTTGTGTCATTGGATTAACATTTACGTCATTTAGTGCATCCGGATGGTTATTCTTATCACATTTGTTCTAAACCAATGTAGTTCATCCAAAAAGTGCATTTGTGTCATTGGATTAACATTTATGTCATATTGTGCATCCCAAGGCTTATTCTAAATTTTTTTCATTCTTAACCAAATTAGTTTATCCAAGAAGTGCATTTGTGTCATTAGATTACCATTTAAGTCATTTTGTGCGTCCCAAGGTTTATTCTAATCACTTTTCGTTCTAAACCAATATAGTTCATCCAATAAGTGCATTTGTGTGATTGGAATAACATTTACGTTATTTTGTGCATCCAAAGGCCTATTCTAATACATTTTCATTCTAAACTAATATACTTTATCCAATAAGTGCATTTGTGTCATTGGATTAACATTTACGTCATATTGTGCATCCCAACGCTTATTCTAATAAATTTTTGTTCTTAAGGCATGTATTTCATCCAAAAAGTTCGTTTGTGTCATTGGATTAACAATTACGTCATTTTGTGCATCCCAAGGCTTACTCTAATCACTTTTCATTCTTAAGGAATGTATTTCATCCAAAAAGTGCGTTTGTGTCATTAGATTAATATTTAGGTCATTTTTTGAGTCCCAAGGCTTATTCTAATCACTTTTCGTTCTAAACCAATATCGTTCATCCAAAAAGTGTGTTTGTGTCATTGGATTAACATTGACGTCATTGTGTGCATCCCAAGGCTTACTCTAATCCATTTTCATACTTAAGGAATCCAAAAAGTTCGTTTGTGTCATTAGCTTAAAATTTAGGCCACTTTATGCATCCCAAGGCTTATTTAATTATTTTTTGTTCTTAAGGAATGTATTTCATCAAAAAAATGCGTTTGTGTTAATGGATTAACAATTAGGTCATTTTGGGGTCCAAAGGTTTTTTCTATTCACTTTTCGTTCTAAACCAATATAGTTCATCGAAAAAGTGTGTTTGTGTCATTGGATTAACATTTATGTTATTTTGTGCATCCCAAGGATTATTCTAATCCATTTTCGTTCTAAACCAATGTAGCTCATCCAATAAGATCATTTGTATCATTGGATTAACATTTACATCATATTGTGCACCCAATGTTTATTCTAATCACTTTTTGTTCTTAAGGCATGTATTTCATCCAAAAAGTGCGTTTGTGTCATTGGATTAACAATTACGTCATTTTGTGCATCCCAATGCTTATTCTAATCACTTTTCATTCTTAAGGAATGTATTTCATCCAAAGAGTGCTTTTGTCTCATTGGATTATCATTTATGTCATTTTTTGCATTTCAAGGCTTATTCTAATCCATTTTCGTTCTTAAGGAATCTATTTCATCCAAAGAGTGTGTTTGGGTCATTAGATTAACATTTTGGTCATTTTGTGCATCCCAAGGCTTACTCTAATCACTTTTCGTTCTTAAGGAATGTATTTCATCCAAAACGTCCGTTTGTGTCATTGAATTAACATTTAGGTCATTTTGTGAGTCCCAACGCTTATTCTAATCACTTTTCGTTCTAAACCAATATAGTTCATCCAAAAAGTGTGTTTGTGTCATCGGAATAACATTTACGTTATTTAGTGCATCCCAATGCTTATTCTTATCACATTTGTTCTAAACCAATGTAGTTCATCCGATAAGTGCATTTGTGTTATTGGATTAACATTTACGTCATATTGTGCATCCCAAGGCTTATTCTAATCCATTTTCGTTCTAAACCAATGTAGTTCAACTAATAAGTGCATTTGTATCATTGGATTAACATTTACGTCATATTGTGCATCCCAACGTTTATTCTAATCACTTTTTGTTCTTAAGGCATGTATTTCATCCAAAAAGTGCGTTTGTGTCATTGGATTAACATTTATGTCATTTTGTGCATCCCAAGGCTTATTCTAATCCATTTTCGTTATAAACCAATCTAATTCATCCAATAAGTGGATTTGTGTCATTGGATTAACATTTACGTCATTTTGTGGATCCCAAGGCTTATTCTAATCTCTTATCGTTCTCAACCAATGTATTTCATCCAATAAGTACACTTGAGTCATTGGATTAACATTTACGTCATTTTGTGCATCCCAAAGCTTATTCTTATCCATTTTCGTTCTTATGGAATGTATTTCATCCAAAAAGTGCGTTTGTGTCATTAGATTAACATTTACGTCATTTTGTGTATCCCAAGGCTTATTCAAATTACTTTTTATTGTTAAGAAATGTATTTCATCCAAAAAGTGCGTTTCTGTCAATAGATTAACATTTACGTCATTTTGTGAATCCCAATGCTTACTCTTATCCATCTTTGTTCTTAAAGAATGTATTTCCTCCAAAAAGTGTGTTTGTGTCATTGGATTAACATTTAGGTCATTTTGTGCGTCCCAAGGTTAATTCTAATCTCTTTTCGTTCTTAAGGAATGTATTTCATCCAAAAAGTGCGTTTGTGTCATTAGATTAACATTTAGATCATCTTATTCATCTCAAGGCTAATTCTAAACACTTTTCGTTCTTACGGAACGTATTTCATCCAAACAGTGTGTTTGTGTCATTGGATTAACATTTACGTCATTTTGTGCATCCCAATGCTTCTTCTAATTAGTTATTGTTCTATACCAATGTAGTTCATCCAATAAGTGCATTTGTGTCAATGGATTAACAATTAGTGTCATTGGATTAACATTTACGTAATTTTGTGCATCCCAATGCTTATTGTAATCAATTTTTGTTCTTAAGGCATGTATTTCATCTAAAAAGTGCGTTCGTGTCATTAGATTAACATTTACGTCATTTTGTGCATCCCAGGGCTTCTTCGAATCCATTTTCGTTCTAAACAAATGTATTTCATCCAATAAGTGCATTTGTGTTATTGGATTAACATTTAGATCATTTTGTGCGTCCAAATGCTGATTCTAATCACTTAAAGTTGTAAACCATTATAGTTCATCGAAAAAGTGTGTTTTTGTCATTGGATTAAGATTTACGTAATTTTGTGCATCCCAAGCCTTATTCTAATCCATTTTCGTTCTAAACCAAATATAGTTCATCCAATATACGCATTGGTGTCATTGGATTAACATTTACTTAATTTTTGCATCCCAACGTTTATTCTAATCACTTTTTGTTCTTAAGGAATGTATTTCATCCCAAAAGTGCGTTTGTGTCGTTGGATTAACATTTACATCATTTTCTGCATCCCAAGGCTTATTCTAAATATTTTTCATTATTAACCAAAGTTGTTCATCCAAGAAGTGCATTTGTGTCATTAGATTAACATTATGTCATTTTGTGCATCCCAAGGCTTATTCTAATCCATTTTCGTTCTTAACCAATGTAGTTCATCCAAAAAGTTCGTTTGTGTCATTGGATTAACATTTAGGTCATTTTGTGCATCCCAAGGGTTATTCTAATCCATTTTTGTTCTAAACAAATGTATTTCATCCATTAAGTTCATTTGTGTTGTTCGATTAACGATTAGGTCATTTTGTGCGTCCCAAGGCTTATTCTAATCACTTTTCGTTGTAAACCATTATAGTTCATCGAAAAACTGCGTTTGTGTCATTGGATTAACATTTACGTCATTTTGTGCATCCCAAGGCTTATTCTGATCCATTTTAGTTCTAAACCAATGTACTTCATCCAAAAAGAGCATTTGTCTCATTTTATTAACATTTACGTCATATTGTGCATCGCAATGCTTAACATTTATTCTTAAGGATTAACATTTACTCATTCTAAGATTTACGTCATATTGTGGATTCCAAGGCCATATTGTGCATCGCAATGCTTAACATTTATTCTTAAGGATTAACATTGGATAAACATTTACGTCATATTGTGCATCGCAATGCTTAACATTTAATCGTTCTCAGACATTTATTGGATTAACATTTACGTCATTTTGTGCATCCCAAGGCTTATTCTAATCCGTTTTCGTTCTTAAGGAATACATTTCATCCATATAGTGCGTTTGTGTCATTAGATTAACATTTAGGTCATTCAGTGTGTTCCAAGGCTTATTCTAATCACTTTTCGTTGTAAACCAATGTTGTTCATCTAAAAAGTTTGTTTGTGTCATTGGATTAACATTTACGTCATTTTGTGCATCCCAAGGGTTATTCTTATCCATTGTCGTTCTAAACAAATGTATTTCATCCAACAAGCGCATTTGTGTTGTTGGATTAACATTTAGGTCATTTTGTGTGTCCCAAGGCTTATTCTAATCACTTTTCATTGTAAACCATTATAGTTCATCGAAAAAGTGCGTTTGTGTCGTTGGATTAACATTTATGTCATTTTGTGCATTCCAAGGCTTATTCTAATCCATTTTCATTCTAAACCAATGTAATTCATCCAATAAGTGGATTTGCGTCATTGCATTAACATTTACGTCATTTTGCAGATCCCAAGGCTTATTCTAATCTCTTATCATTCTCAACCTACGTAGTTCATCCAATAAGTACATTTGAGTCAATGGATTAACATTTACGTCATTTTGTGTATTCCAAGGCTTATTCAAATCACTTTTTGTTGTTAAGAAATGTATTTCATCCAAAAAGTGCGTTTGTGTCATTAGATTAACATTTACGTCATTTTGTGAATCCCATGGCTTACTCTTATCCATCTTTGTTCTTAAAGAATGTATTTCATCCAAAAAATGTGTTTGTGTCATTGGATTAACATTTAGGTCATTTTGTGCGTCCCAAGGTTTATTCTAATCTCTTTTCGTTCTTAAGGAATGTATTTCATCCAAAATGTGCGTTTGTGTCATTAAATTAACATTTAGGTCATTTTGTGCTTCCCAATGCTTATTCTAAACACTTTTCGTTCTTAAGGAACATATTTCATCCAAAAAGTGTATTTGTGTCATTGGATTAACATTTAGGTCATTTTGTGCGTCCCAAGGTTTTTTCTAATCACTTTTGATTCTAAACCTGTAATAGTTCATCCAAAAAGTGCATTAGTGTCATTGGATTAACATTTACGTAATTTTGTGCATCCCAATGCTTATTGTAATCACTTTTTGTTCTTAAGGCATGTATTTCATCTAAAAAGTGCGTTCGTGTCATTGGATTAAAATTTACGTCATTTAGTGCATCCCAGGGCTTATTCTAATCCATTTTCGTTCTAAACAAATGTATTTCATCCAATAAGTGCATTTGTGTTATTGGATTAACATTTAAATCATTTTGTGCGTCCCAATGCAGATTCTTATCACTTTTTGTTGTAAACCATTATAGTTCATCGAAAAAGTGTGTTTTTGTCATTGGATTAAGATTTACGTAATTTTGTGCATCCCAAGGCTTATTCTAATCCATTTTCGTTCTAAAGCAAATATAGTTCATCCAATATACGCATTGGTGTCATTGGATTAAAATTTACGTAATTTTTGCATCCCAATGTTTATTCTAATCACTTTTTGTTCTTAAGGAATGTATTTCATCCCAAAAGTGCGTTTGTGTCGTTGGATTAACATTTACATCATTTTGTGCATCCCAAGGCTTATTCTAAATCTTTTTCGTTATTAACCAAAGTAGTTCATCCAAGAAGTGCATTTGTGTCATTATATTAACATTATGTCATTTTGTGCATCCCAAGGCTTATTCCAATTTATTTTCGTTCTTAACCAACATAGTTCATCCAAAAAGTTCGTTTATGTCATGTGATTAACATTTAGGTAATTTTGTGCATCCCAAGGGTTACTCTAATCCATTTTCGTTATAAACAAATGTATTTCATCCAATAAGTTCATTTGTGTTGTTGGATTAATGCTTAGGTCATTTTGTGCGTCCCAAGACTGATTTTAATCACTTTTCGTTGTAAACCATTATAATTCATCGAAAAAGTGAGTTTGTGTCATTTGATTAACATTTACGTCATTTTGTGCATCCCAAGGCTTATTCTAATCCATTTTCGTTCTAAACCAATGTACTTCATCCAAAAAGAGCATTTGTCTCATTGGATTAACATTTACGTCATATTGTGTATCCCAAGGCTTATTCTAATCACTTTTTGTTCTTAAGAGTTGTATTTCATCCAAAAATTGCGTTAGCGTCATGGATTAACATTTACGTCATTTTGTGCATCCCAAGGCTTATTCTAATCCATTTTCTTTCTAAAACAATGTACTTCATCCAATAAGTGCATTTGTGTCATTGGATTAACATTTACGGCATTTGGTGCATCCCAAGACTTATTCTAATCCATTTTCTTTCTTAAGGAATGTATTTCATCCAAAAAGTGCGTTTGGGTCATCAAATTAACATTAAGGTCATTTTGTGCATCCCAGTACTTATTCTAATAACTTTTCGTTCTTAAGAAGTGCTTTTGTGTCATTGGATTAACATTTAGGTCATTTAAGCGTCCCATGGCTTATTCTAATCACTTTTCTTTTTAAACCATTATAGTTATTTGGAAAAGTGCGTTTGTGTCATTGGATTAGCATTTACGTCATTTTGTGAATCCCAAAGGCTTATTCTAATCACTTTTTGTTCTTAAGACATTTATTTCATTCAAAAATTGTGTTTGCGTCATTGGATTAACATTTACGTCATTTTGTGCATCTCAAGGCTGGTTCTAGTCACTTTTTGTTCTTTAGGAATGTATTTCATCCAAAAAAGTGCATTTGTGTCATTGGATTAACATTGACGTTATTTTGTGCATCCCAAGGCTTATTCTAATCATTTTTCGTTCTTAAGGAATGTATCTCATCCAAAACGTGCATTTGTGTCGTTGGATTAACATTTACGTCATTTTGTGCGTCCCAAGGCTTATTCTAATCACTTTTCATTGTAAACCATTATAGTTCATCGAAAAAGTGCGTTTGTGTCATTGGATTAACATTGACGTCATTTTGCACATCCCAAAGGCTTATTCTAATCCATTTTTGTTCTAAACCAATGTACTTCATCCTATAAGTTCATTTGTGTTGTTGGATTAACAATTAGGTCATTTTGTGCGTCACAAGGCTTATTCTAATCACACTTCGTTGTAAACCATTATAGTTCATCGAAAAAGTGCGTTTGTGTCATTGGATTAACATTGACGTCCTTTTGCGCATCCCAAAGGCTTATTCTAATCCATTTTTGTTCTAAACCAATGTACTTCATCCAATAAGTTGATTTGTGTCATTGAATTAACATTTACGTCATTTTGTGGATCTCTAGGCTTATTCTAATCCATTTTCTTTCTTAAGGAATGTATTTCATCCAAAAAGTGCGTTTGTGTCATCAGATTAAAATTTAGGTAATTTTGTGCATCCCAATGCTTATTCTAATCACTTTTCGTTCTTAAAGGATGAATTTTATCCAAAAAGTTCTTTTGTGTCATTGGATTAACATTTAGGTCATTTAAGCGTCCCATGGCTTATTCTAATCACTTTTCTTTTTAAACCATTATAGTTATTTGGAAAAGTGCGTTTGTGTCATTGGATTAGCATTTACGTCATTTTGTGAATCCCAAAGGCTTATTCTAATCACTTTTTGTTCTTAAGACATTTATTTCATTCAAAAATTGTGTTTGCGTCATTGGATTAACATTTACGTCATTTTGTGCATCTCAAGGCTGGTTCTAGTCACTTTTTGTTCTTTAGGAATGTATTTCATCCAAAAAAGTGCATTTGTGTCATTGGATTAACATTGACGTTATTTTGTGCATCCCAAGGCTTATTCTAATCATTTTTCGTTCTTAAGGAATGTATCTCATCCAAAACGTGCATTTGTGTCGTTGGATTAACATTTACGTCATTTTGTGCGTCCCAAGGCTTATTCTAATCACTTTTCATTGTAAACCATTATAGTTCATCGAAAAAGTGCGTTTGTGTCATTGGATTAACATTGACGTCATTTTGCACATCCCAAAGGCTTATTCTAATCCATTTTTGTTCTAAACCAATGTACTTCATCCTATAAGTTCATTTGTGTTGTTGGATTAACAATTAGGTCATTTTGTGCGTCACAAGGCTTATTCTAATCACACTTCGTTGTAAACCATTATAGTTCATCGAAAAAGTGCGTTTGTGTCATTGGATTAACATTGACGTCCTTTTGCGCATCCCAAAGGCTTATTCTAATCCATTTTTGTTCTAAACCAATGTACTTCATCCAATAAGTTGATTTGTGTCATTGAATTAACATTTACGTCATTTTGTGGATCTCTAGGCTTATTCTAATCCATTTTCTTTCTTAAGGAATGTATTTCATCCAAAAAGTGCGTTTGTGTCATCAGATTAAAATTTAGGTAATTTTGTGCATCCCAATGCTTATTCTAATCACTTTTCGTTCTTAAGGGATGAATTTTATCCAAAAAGTTCTTTTGTGTCATTGGATTAACATTTAGGTCATTTAAGCGTCCCATGGCTTATTCTAATCACTTTTCTTTTTAAACCATTATAGTTATTTGGAAAAGTGCGTTTGTGTCATTGGATTAGCATTTACGTCATTTTGTGAATCCCAAAGGCTTATTCTAATCACTTTTTGTTCTTAAGACATTTATTTCATTCAAAAATTGTGTTTGCGTCATTGGATTAACATTTACGTCATTTTGTGCATCTCAAGGCTGGTTCTAGTCACTTTTTGTTCTTTAGGAATGTATTTCATCCAAAAAAGTGCATTTGTGTCATTGGATTAACATTGACGTTATTTTGTGCATCCCAAGGCTTATTCTAATCATTTTTCGTTCTTAAGGAATGTATCTCATCCAAAACGTGCATTTGTGTCGTTGGATTAACATTTACGTCATTTTGTGCGTCCCAAGGCTTATTCTAATCACTTTTCATTGTAAACCATTATAGTTCATCGAAAAAGTGCGTTTGTGTCATTGGATTAACATTGACGTCATTTTGCACATCCCAAAGGCTTATTCTAATCCATTTTTGTTCTAAACCAATGTACTTCATCCTATAAGTTCATTTGTGTTGTTGGATTAACAATTAGGTCATTTTGTGCGTCACAAGGCTTATTCTAATCACACTTCGTTGTAAACCATTATAGTTCATCGAAAAAGTGCGTTTGTGTCATTGGATTAACATTGACGTCCTTTTGCGCATCCCAAAGGCTTATTCTAATCCATTTTTGTTCTAAACCAATGTACTTCATCCAATAAGTTGATTTGTGTCATTGAATTAACATTTACGTCATTTTGTGGATCTCTAGGCTTATTCTAATCCATTTTCTTTCTTAATGAATGTATTTCATCCAAAAAGTGCGTTTGTGTCATCAGATTAAAATTTAGGTAATTTTGTGCATCCCAATGCTTATTCTAATCACTTTTCGTTCTTAAGGGATGAATTTTATCCAAAAAGTTCTTTTGTGTCATTGGATTAACATTTAGGTCATTTAAGCGTCCCATGGCTTATACTAATCACTTTCATTGTAAACCATTATAGTTATTTGAAAAAGTGCTTTTGTGTCATTGGATTAAAATTGACGTCATTTTGTGCATCTCAAAGGCTTATTCTAATCCATTTTTGTTCTAAACCAATGTACTTCATCCAATAACTTGATTTCTATCATTGGATTAACATTTACGTCATTTTGTGGATCCCTAAGCTTATTCTAATCTCTTTTTGTTGTAAACCATTATAGTTCATCGAAAAAGAGCGTTTTTGTCATTGATGAAGATTTACGTAATTTTGTGCTTCCCAAGGCGTATTCTAATTTATTTTCGTTCTAAACCAATATAGTTGATCCAATAAGTGCATTTGTGTGATTCGATTAACATTAATGTAATTTTTGCATCCCAACGTTTATTCTAATCACTTCTTGTTCTTAAGGAATGTATTTCATCCCAAAAGTGCGTTTGTTTCATTGGATTAACATTTAAATCATTTTGTGCATCCCAAGGCTTATTCTAAATCTTTTTCGTTCTTAACCAAAGTAGTTCATCCAAGAAGTGCATTTTTGTCATTAGATTAACATTATGTCATTTTGTGCATCCCAAGGCTTATTGTAATCCATTTTCATTCTTAACCAACGTAGTTCATTCAATAAGTGTGTTTGTGTCATTGGAGTAACATTTAGCTAATTTTGTGCATCCCAATGCTTATTCTAGTCCATTTTCGTTCTAAACAAATGTAATTCATCCAATAAATGCATTTGTGTCATTGGATTAGCATTTCGGTCATTTGTGCGTCCCAAAGGTTATTCTAATCACTTTTCGTTGCAAACCATTATAGTTCTTTGAAAAAGTGTGTTTGAGACATTGGATTATCATTTACGTCATTTTGTGCATCCCAAGGCTTATTTTAATCCATTTTCGTCCTAAACCAATGTACTTCATCCAAAAAGAGCATTTGTGTCATTGGATTAACATTTACGTCATATTGTGCATTTCATCAAAAAATTGCGTTTGTGTAATTGGATTAACATTTATGTCATTTTGTGCATCCCAAGGCTTATTCATACAAAAATTCGTCATATTCTAATCACTTTTTGTTCTTAAGACTTGTATTTCATCCAAAAATTGCGTTTGCGTCATTGGATAAACATTTACGTCATTCTGTGCATCCCAAGGCTTATTCTAATCACTTATTGTTCTTAAGGAATGTATTTCATCCAAAAAGTGCGTTTGTGTCATTGGATTAACAGTTACGTCATTTTGTGCTTCCCAAGGCTTATTCTAATCCATTTTCATTCTTAAGGATTGTATTTCATCCATAAATTGCATTTGTGTCATTACATTAACATTTAGGTTATTTAATGCATCCCAAGGCTTATTCTAATCACTTTTTGTTCTTAGGGAACGTATTTCATCCAAAATGTGCATTTGTGTCATTGGATTAACATTTACGTTATTTTTCGTTTCAAACCAATATAGTTCATCCAAAAAGTTTGTTTGTGTCATTTTGTACATCCCAAGGGTTTTTCTAATCCATTTTCATTCTAAACTAATGTATTTCATCCAATAAGTGCATTTGTGTTGTTGGATTAACATTTAGGTCATTTTGTGCGTCCCAAGGCTTATTCTAATCAGTTTTCGTTGTAAACCATTAAAGTTCATCGAAAATGTGCGTTTGTGTCAGTGGATTAACAATTACCTCATTTTGTGCATCCCAAGTCCTATTCTAATCCATTTTTGTTCTAAACCAATGTACTTCATCCAATAAGTGGATTTGGGTCATTGGATTAACATTTTCGTCATTTTGTGGATCCCAAGGCTTATTCTAATCACTTATCGTTCTCAACCTATGTAGTTCATCCAATAAGTGCATTTGAGTAATTGGATTAACATTTATGTCATTCTGTGCATCCCAATGCTTATTCTAATCATTTTTCGTTCTTAAGGAATGTACTTCATCCAAAAAGTGTGTTTGTGTCATTGGATTAACATTTACATCATTTTGTGCATCCCAACGCTTATTCTAATCACTTTTTGTTGTTAAGGAATGTATTTCATCCAAAAAGTGCGTTTGTGTCATTAGATTAACATTTACGTAATTTTGTGAATCCGAAGGCTTATTCTTATCCATTTTCTTTCTTAAGGAATGTATATCATCCAAAAAGTGTATTTTCGTCATTAGAATAACATTTAGGTCATTTTGTACGTCCCAATATTTATTCTAATCACTTTTCGGTCTTAAGGAATGTATTTCATCCAAAAAGTGCATTTGTGTCAATGGATTAACATTTACGTCATTTTGTGTGTCCCAAAACTTATTCTAATCACTTTTTGTTCTGAACCAATATATTTCATCCAAAAAGTTTGTTTTTGTCATTGGATAAACATTTATGTCATTTTGTGCATCCCAAGGCTTAATCTAATCCAATGTAGTTCATCCAATTAGTGGATTTGTGTCATTGAATTAACATTTACGACATATTGTGCATCTCAACGCTTTAATTTAATGACATTTTGTTCTTTAGACATGTATTTCATCCAAAAATTGTGTTTGCGTCATTGGATAAACATTTACGCCATATTGTGCATCCCAACTCTTATTCTAATAACTATTTGTTTTAAAGGCTTCTATTTCATCCAAAAAGTGGGTTTGTGTCATTGGATTAACATTTACGTCATTATGTGCATCCCAAGGCTTATTCTAATCACTTTTCGTTCATAAGGAATTTATTTCATCCACAAAGTGTGTTTGTGTCATTTGATTAACATTTAGGTCATTTTGTGCATCCCAAGACTTTTTCTAAACATTTTTCGTTCTTAGGGAATGTATTTCATCCAAAAAGTGTGTTTGTGTCATTGGATTAACATTTACATCCTTTTGTGCATCCCAAGGGTTATTCTAATCCATTTTCGTTCGTATGGAATGTATATCTTCCAAAAAGTGCATTTGTATCGTTGGATTACCATTAATGTCATTTTGTTCATCCAATAAGTGCTTTTGTGTCATTGGATTACCATTTTCGTAATTTAGTGCATCCCATCCCTTATTCTAATCACTTTTTGTTCTTAAGGAATGTATTTCATCCAAAAAATGCGTTTGTGTCATTGGATTAACATTTACGTCATTTTGTGCATCCCCAGGGATATTCTAGGTCTTTTTCGTTCTTAACCGAAGTAATTCATCCAAGAAGTGCATTTGTGTCATTGGTTTAACAATTACGTCATTTTGTGCATCCGAAGGCTTATTCTAATGCATTTTCGTTGTTAACCAACATAGTTCATTCTATAAGTGCGTTTGTGTCATTGGATTAACATTTAGGCATGTTGTGCATCACAAGAGTTATTCTTATCCATTTTCGTTCTAAACAAATGTAATTCATCCAATAGGTGCATTTGTGTTATTGGATTAACATTTAAGTCATTTTGTGTGTGCCAAGGCTTATTCTAACCACTTTTCGTTCTAAACCAATATAGTTAATCCAAAAAGTGCATTTGTGTCATAGGATTAACATTTACGTCATTTTGTGCATCCCAACGCTAATTCTAAGCACTTTTTGTTCTTATGACATGTATTTCATCCAAAGAGTGCTTTTGTGTCATAGGATTAACATATACGTCATTTTGTGCATCCCAAGGCTTATTCTAATCACTTTTCGTTCTTAAGGAAAGTATTTCATCCAAAAAGTGCGTCGGTATCATTGGATTAACATTTATGTCATTTTGTGCATCCCAAGGCTTATTCTAATCCATTTTCGTTCTTGTGGAATGTATTTCATGAAGGTGCAAACACGAGAGGGGGGGTTCAATTGTGTTTGACTAACTTGAATACTTTTTTGTTTTTCCATTTTTTCAACAAAACCTGATGTACGAAACAAACCGAGTTAGCAGCAGATATAAAGTAACACTAAAATACAGAATTTTATACTAGTTCACCGTTAACGAAGCTACGTCCAGTCCCTTCACTTTGAAGGATTTCACTAATTCAAAACCTTTAATTACAACAATACCACTTACCCTCCAAGTCAGTCTTCTCAAACAGTCTAATAATCCTAGACTTTTGAGGAATACATCTTCTTGACATCTCAAGTCAAGTCTTCTCTTACCAATCTGACAACCCCCGATTGTAGAAAGAATTACAACGCCTTGAATCTAATTGCTAAGTAATCTGCTACCCCTTTTGACTCCCTCAGATTGTAGACTCTACTTCAACAACTTAGATTTAACACAAGGGAAAGAAAAACACGAATGCTTGCTTTTGGAAAGCTGGAACTCACAATTAAGCTCGAGTGTTTGCTTTTGGAAATGTATGACTCTTTTGTGATTTTCGATGCTAAGTCTTCTGCCTTGAGCCACCTTTTATAGATGCAGATTATGGTCTCTTCCAAGCTTAAATTCGAGTTGTATCTTGCTGAATTCTTTTGCAAAAATAAATTGTCCAATCGGGTTTCTCTTAAATAAAAAACATATCTTTTGCTACTTCAGATTGCCTTCGAAAATAACTCTGGCCAATCCTGACATTAATTAATTCTGGAACAAATCTTTCTTCCAGCCAATAGCTTCTGAATTCCACAAGACTTCACTTTATTTTTGTATCAAATCCTTTTAATACCTTGATCAAATTTAATCAAGTCTCTACTAATTATCATCATGATTAAATATGGACCATTTGATCTTCTAATCTCGTCCACATCTGGACCATACAATCTGATCTATTGTGATCCTCTGATCTCGGCCAACTCTGGACCACACTTTTTGATCTTCTGATCTCGACCACGCTGGACATGCAATCTGATCTGCTGCGATCCTCTGAACTCAGCCAATACTGGACCACACGTTCTAAACTTCTGATCTCGGCCAACACTGGGCCATATGGTCTGATCTTCTGATCTCGGCCAACACTGGGCCATATGCTTAAATCTGGATCATTGATCCGAACATCTTCCCTCTGATCTGGACCAATTCTGAAATGGGCTTGGATTGAACTGAAATTAAGTCTGGACATAGGATATTTAATTCTGGACATTTACCTCTTGCTCTGGATCAGGTTTGGATTAAATTTGGACATCATTTCTTTTGGTATGGACTTAGTTTCATACTTTGAACCATGCTACCTTCTGGTCCGGGCCAAATCTGGACTAAGTCATTTGTTCTGGACCAATTATCTGAAGCTCTGGTTAAGTCTGGATCAAGTCTGGACTGATTATCATTACACTGCCAAGCTATCTTCTGGTCATAATAACTACTGGACTAAATCTGACTGTTGATTCCTTTTGTTCTAGAACAAGTCTCCCTCTGGCAAGCTTCCTTCTGGTCTGATCCAGGTCTCCTTCTAGACTCTACTTCCTTCTAATCTGGGCCAGGAAAGATATACTCTGATGGTGTTATGACATCCTGGTGTATCCTCTGGTGCCTTCACGATGCATCCTCTGGTACCTTCTCGATGCATTATCTAGTGTCTTCTAGAGGTGTATCCTCAAGTATGATTTTATCTACTGGTAACTCATCTTCTGCCTCTGGTTACATTATCTTCTGCCTCTGGTAACTTCATCTTCTATTGGCATTTAATATAGTAATTCAATGTACAAAATAAGATTACATAGACTGCTTTTGTAAACATCAAAATCCTAAGTACATAGAACCAACTTGGTTCGAACATTTCATCCTAAAAGTGCGTTTGTGTCATTGGATTAACATTTAGGTCATTCTAAACCAATATAGTTCATCCGAAAAGTGAGTTTGTATCATTGGATTAACATTTACGTCATTTTGTGTATCCCAAGGCTTATTCTAATCCATTTTTGTCTTACGAAATGTATTTCATCCGAAAAGTGCGTTTCTGTCATTGGATTAACATTTACATCATTTTTTGCATGGCAAGGCTTATTCTAATCTATTTTCATTCTAAACCAATGTAGTTCTTCCAATAAGTGCATTTGTGCCATTGGATTAACATTTACGTTATATTGTGCATCCCAACACTTATTCTAATCACTTTTTGGTCTTAAGGCATGTATGTCATCCAAAAAGTGCGTTTGTGTCATTAGATTAACCTTTAGGTCATTTTGTGCAGCCGAAGTCTTATTCTAATGACTTTTCCTTCTAAGGGAATGTATTTCATCCAAAAAGTGTGTTTGTGTCATTGGAATAACATTTACGTCAATTTGTGCATCCCAAGGCATATTCTAATTCATTTTCGTTTTTATGGGATGTATTTTATCCAAATAGAGCATTTGTGTAATTGGATTAACATTTAGGTCATTTTGTTCATCCCAAGGATTATTGTAATCCATTTTCGTTCTTCACCAATGTAGTTTATCCAACAAGGGCACTTTTGTCATCCAATTGAGATTAGGTCATTTTGAACATCCCAAGGGTTTTTCTTATCCATTTTCGTTCTAAACCAATATAGTTCATCCAATAAGTGTGTTTGTGTCATTGGATTAACATTTAGGTCATTTTGTGCATCCTAAGGCTTATTGTGATTACTTATCGTTCGAAACCTATGTAGTTCATCCAATAAGTGCATTTGTGCCATTGGATTAACATTTACGTCATATTGTGCATCCTAACACTTATTCTAATCACTTTTTGTTCTTAAGGCATGTATTTCATCCAAAATGTGCATTTGTGTCATTAGATTAAAATTTAGGTAATTTGGTTCATCCCAAGGCTTATTGTAATCCATTTATGTTCTTAACCAATGTAGTTTATCCAATAAGTGCACTTGTGTCATCCGATTAACATTAGGTCATTTTGTGCATCACAAGGCTTATTCTACTCCATTTTTGTTCTAAACCAATGTATTTCATCCAAAATGTGTGTTTGTGTCATTAGATTAACATTTAGGTCATTTTGTGCATCCCAAGGTTTATTCTAACCACTTTTCCTTCTTATGGAATGTATTTCATCTAAAAAATGGGTTTGTGTCATAGGATTAACATTTAGGTTATTTTGTGCATCCCAAGGCTTATTCTAATCCATTTTCATTCTAATCCAATGTAGCTCATCCAATAAGTGCATTTGTGTCATTGGATTAACATTTACGTCATATTGTGCATCCCAACGCTTATTCTAATTACTTTATGTTCTAAAGGCATGTATTGCATCCAAAAAGTGCGTTTGTGTATGAGGATTAACATATACGTCATTTTGTGCTTCCTAAGGCTTATTCTAATCCATTTTCGTTCTTAAGGAATGTATTTAATCCAATAAGTGCGGTTGTGTCATTGGATTAACATTTAGGTCATTTTGTGCATCCGAAGGCTTATTCTAATCACTTATCGTTCTAAACCTATGTATTTCATCCAAAAAGTACGTTTCTACCATGAGATTAACATTTACGTCATTTTTTGCATCCCAAGGCTTATTCTTATCACTTTTCATTCTTAAGGAATGTAATTCATCCAAAAATTGCATTTGTGTCATTGGATTAACATTTACGTCATTTTGGGCATCCCAAGGCTTATTCTAATCCATTTTCGTTCTTAAGGAATGTATTTCATCCAAAAAGTGCGTTTGTGTCATAGGATTAACATATACATCATTTTGTGCATCCCAAGGATTATTCTAATCCATTTTCGTTCTTATCCAATGTAGTTCATCCAATAAGTGCATTTGTGTCATTGGATTAACATTTACGTCATATTGGGCATCCCAACGCTTATTCTATTCACTTTTTGTTCTAAAAGCATGTATTTCATCCAAAAAGTGCGTTTGTGTCATAGGATTAACATTTACGTCATTTTGTGCATCCAAAGGCTTATTCTAATCCATTTTCGTTCTTATGGAATGTACTTCGTCCAAAAACTTCATTTGTGTCATTGGATTAACATTTAGGTCATTTTGTTGATCCCAAGGCTTATTCTAATCACTTATCGTTCTAAACCTATATATTTCATGCAAAAAGTACGTTTGTGCCATTGGATTAACATTTACGTTATTTTTTGTATCCCTAGGCTTATTCTTATCACTTTTCATTCTTAAGGAATGTATTTCCACCAAAAATTGCATTTGTGTCATTGGAGTAACATTTACGTCATTTTGGGCATCCGAAGACTTATTCTAATCCATTTTCGTTCTTAAGGAATGTATTTCATCCAAAAAGAACATTTGTGTCATTAGATTAACATTTAGGTCATTTTGTGCATCCGAAGGCTGATTCTAATCCATTTTGGTTCTAATCCAATGTTGTTCATCCATTAAGTGCATTTGTGTCATCGGATTAACATTTACGTCATATTGTGCATCCAAGCGCTTATTCTAATCACAATGTTGTTCTAAAGGCATGTATTTAATCCCAAGGCATATTCTAATCACTTTTCAATCTAAACCTATATAATTCATCCAATAGGTGCATTTGTGTCGTTGGATTAACATTTACGTCATATTGTGCATCCCATCGCTTCTTCTAATCACTTTTTGTTCTTAAGGCATGTATTCCATCCAAAACGTGCGTTTGTGTCATTGGATTCACATTTACGTCATTTTGTGCATCCCAAGGCTTATTCTTATCACTTTTCTTCCTTAAGGATAGTATTTCATCCAAAAAGTGTGTTTGTGTCATTAGATTAACATTTAGGTCATTTTGTGCATCCCAAGGCTTATTTTAATCACTTATCGTTCTAAACCTATGTATTTCATCCAAAAAGTACGTTTGTACCATGAGATTAACATTTATGTCATTTTTTGCATCCCAAGGCTTATTCATATCACTTTTCATTCTTAAGGTATGTAATTCATCCAAAAATTGCATTTGTGTCATTGGATTAACATTTAGGTCATTTTGTTCATCCCAAGGCTTATTGTAATCTATTTTCGTTCTTAACAAATGTAGTTTATGCAAGAAGTGCACTTGTGTCATTGCATTGACATTAGGTCATTTTGTACATCCCAAGGCTTTTTCTAATCCATTTTCGTTCTAAACCAATGTAGTTCATCCAATAAGTGCATTTGTGTCATTGGATTAACATTTAGGTCATTTTGTTGATCCCAAGGCTTATTCTAATCACTTATCGTTCTAAACCTATGTATTTCATCCAAAAAGTACATTTGTGCCATTGGATTAACATTTACGTCATTTTTTCCATCCCAAGGCTTATTCTTATCACTTTTCATTCTTAAGAATGTATTTCCACCAAAAATTGCATTTATGTCATTGGATTAACATTTACGTCATTTTGGGCATCCCAAGGCTTATTGTAATCCATTTCGTTCTTAAGGAATGTATTTCATCCAACAAGTGTGTTTGTGTCATTAGATTAACATTTAGGTCATTTTGTGCATCCCAAGGCTTATTCTAATCCATTTTCGTTCTAATCCAATGTAGTTCTTCAAATAAGTGCATTTGGGTCATTGGATTAACATTTATGTCATATTGTGCATCCCAGGCTTATTCTAATAATTTTTTGTTCTAAAGGAATGTATTTCATCCAAAAAGTGCGTTTGTGTCATACGATTCTAATCTTTTTTTCCATCCCTAGACTTTTTCTAATCACTTATCATTCTAAACCTATGTAGTTCATCCAGTTTGTGCATTTGTGACATTGGATTGACATTTACGTCATATTGTGCATTTGTGCATCCCAACACTTATTCTAATCACTTTTTGTTCTTTAGGCTTGCATTTCATCCAAAAAGTGCATTTGTATCATTAGATTAACATTTAGGTCATTTTGTTCATCCCAAGTCTTATTGTAATCCATTTTCGTTCTTAACCAATGTAGTTTATCCAATAAGTGCACTTGTGTCATCGGATTGACATTAGGTCATTTTGTGCATCCCAAGGCTTATTCTAATCCATTTACGTTCTAAACCAATGCAGTTCATCCAATAAGTGCATTTGTTTCATTGGATTAACATTTACATCATATTGTGCATCCCAAGGCTTATGCTAATCACTTTTCGTTCGTAAGGAATGTATTTATCCAAAAAGTGCGTTTGTGTCATTAGATTAACATTATGTCATTTTGTGCATCCCAAGGCTTATTCTAAACACTTTTCGTTCTTAAGGAATGTATTTCATTTAAAAAGTGTGTTTATGTCATTGGATTAACATTTACGTTATATTGTGCATCCCAAGGCTTATTTTAATCCATTTTCGTTCTTATGGAATGTATTTCATCCCAAAAGTGTGTTTGTGTCATTGGATTCACATTTAGGTCATTTTGTGCATCCTAAGTGTATTTGTGTCGTTGGATTAACATTTACGTCATATTGTGCATCCGAACGCTTATTCTAATAACTTTTTGTTCTTAAGGCATGTATTTCATCCAAAAAGTCAGTTTGTGTCATTGGATTAACATTTACGTTATTTTGTGAATCCACAGGCTTATTCTAATCACTTTTCGTTTTTAAGGAAAATATTTCAACCAAAAATTGCGTTTGTGTTATTAGATTAACATTTAAGTCATTTTGTGCATCCCAAGGCTTATTCTAATTCATTTTCGTTCTAATCCAATGTAGTTCATCCAATAAGTGCATTTGTGTCATTGGATTAATATTTACGTCATATTGTGCAATCCATGTCCCCAAGGAACAATTAATTTCAGATTTGATACAGTTAAAAGCAAGCATAAATTCAATTTCTTAAATGAAATCAAACTCAATTCTCAAAGTTCCAGCTACTACAAAACATTCATCATGCTCCATGGTTGCTTAACAAAAACACAATTTGTACACTTTAGCATTCATTTATCAAGTTCAACACTCTCTTCACACAATCTCACCAAAATTTCTCTCAAGTGTTTTGCAAGGGTTGTGAATTTATCACTCAAATCCTAGAACATGCATCACGCTACCATATGCTTGAAAAAATTCTAGTTAGCAATCACAATGCAACAAACACATACACTTTTGGAGGACTTTCATGTTGTAATGGGGCTTAGGTAAGGGTAGGACATTTTGGGATAGTAGGCTTTACTACTTGGAGTTAGGCATACATTTTCAAATTATTCTCCCTCTTTTAGTCTATTTTATTTTATTTTTTTCACATTTTATGGTGGAAATTCTCAACCATTGACAAAAGAGCTAAGAAGATGTTATTTATCAATGTACTCAAACTAATTTTTTTTCTTTTTTTTCTGTTTTGAATTTTTTTTTCTTCTTTTTTCGTGAGAACCACCCCAAACTTAAAAGGTTGTTATCCCATGAGGAACCTCAAACTTAGAACTTTACCAACACGAGAAATTTGTTTTTCTACCTAACTCCAAGTAAGATGATTTAATTAAAGTCAGGTCTTTGGCTTGTAATGTGGCTAGTAACCAAAAGAAAAGGGCAAGGCTCAAAGGGGCTAGCAAAGGATAAAATTTGCATAGGATAGTTAGAAAGGCTCAAACGACCAAAGAAAATTGCCTCCATGTATGCATAAATCACAAGTGATCCAAGTCAGAATTAGTGCAAGTTCTGAAGGGTCAACACATGTCTAGATAATAACACAATAAGAAATTGAAGTCTTTAGACTCAAAAGCTCACAGCTAGGATAAACAAGAGAAAATGTGAACTTTCAAAACTATGGCAAGTGTGTTACTGAATTTTATTTATTTATTTTTTTTTGTTGAAAAATTGATGGCAAGTTAGCCCTCTACAACCACTTAGTAATCAACATTGTATGCATTAGTGAAACTCGTCGAATTGATCAATGATATGAGCACAAAAATAAAGTTTAAATTTCAAAATTAAAACAGATAGCTTAAGACCGGCTTCAACTTGTTAACAATTCTTCATCACAGTGCACGTTTACACACAATTAAAAAAAAAATTCAAATAACAAAAATAAGATTGCAAAAATAAAAGTTACCTCTACCTATGGGTTGCCTCCCACAAAGCGCTTTTTTAAAGTCATTAGCTTGATGCCCAACTATTGTCAAGGTGGCATATAGGACAAAAAGAACACATCATCCTTCTTCTTCTTTTTGTTTGGTAGAAATTCAATGAACTTGAGAAATAAATGATGTTGCTTCCATGTCCTTTTCAATTTGACATTGATGAACAAGGCATAGATTGAATCTTGAACTTGATCAATCTCTTCTTTTTTCTTTTCCTTGTTCATATTTTCCTCTTGCTTATCTTCTTCTACCACAACAATGAAGTCATCTTCAATCTTCAACTTCTCCTCCATCTTATCAAACTCAACCACTTGCTCAAATAACCTCTCACATTGACTTTCAAATCTTTCAATTGAAACCATGTTATTCTTCATGAATTCAATTAAAACATCCTTAATGTGAAAGTCTTTGTCATCTAATTCTTTGGATAGAATTTTATGAGGTAGAGTTTGTTCCCAATTGATCTTTTTAATATAATACTCGTCGTCTTCTGCTTCTATAACCAATAAATCTTCATATTCTAGTTGTGCGACATAGTCATCAAAACAAGTTCCATTCCTATGTCCTTCTCCGCAAAAGTCACACCTAATAGGGCGCGTTTGAGGGCGATATTTTACAAATGTATCTCTCAAGATTTGTCCCTCAATTATGCGTAATATAGCAGATATAAGACAAGTATCACACTCTTCATATAATTGTAGTAGAATATCATCATTACAATCTTCCATACTCTACAGCGAATAGTTATCTCAAACAAAGAAAAGACAAACCACTAACACACAACATTAGCAAGCTTAACAAATATCAATAGAAAATAAAAGAAAAACAATTGTTTTTTTCAAAATTAAAAATAAAAGAAAACAAAAATTTTATTGCAGAGCAAAAAATTTCAATTAAGTAAATAAATTATAACTCAATAGTGATATGACAATCCCCGGCAATGGCGCCAAAAACTTGATAGCGTTTCAGCAAGTGTACTGAATCATTGCAAGTAATAATTAAAACGGTAGTACCGAGTGTCGAACTCAAGGATTGCATTTTACTATCGAATTATATTTAATTACTGAAATTGAACAAAAAGTTTCCGAATTGATTGAGGTAATATTTAAAATAACAACAATAATAAAATTGAACTTTTTTAATGAGAAAAATGTCAGGGATGAGTTTCACTTTGAGTCCAACCTTTGTTTCTAATTTGATCCTAGTTACTGAATTTCTCTATTGAATTATTACCGAATTCTCTTTAGTATTTTTGCCTTAATGTCTTAGTGACAGAACCTTTAATTCCAAAATAACCCCTAATTCCTTAGTGGATTTAAAATTATAATTAAGCATTACGGTACAGAAATTCTCTTTTTAAATTGTTGTCTTTGCAACTAATTCAATTGGTTTCATGACTTGCATCTATCCCTAGACTACAATCTCATGAATTTCTCATCTCAAGCATTCATAAAGTCCACTCCCGTTTCAAATTACGAATCGTAGAACATTTTAATGTTGATCAGGCACTAAAAAGCATTAAGCACAGAGATGAGAAAAATAATTCAATAAACATATTCATATAACAAGGCATTAAATCAGACAATTCAGGTATTCATCTAGTTTCACTCATCCCTAACAAATAGGATTTAGTTACTCATTACAGAGATTAAAGAGATAGAGATTAAAGAAGAATTACAAGAAAGATTCATGAATGATTCTTGATAAAACTCCTTCAATGGTGTAGAACAGCCGTCTCTGAGCTTCTCTGCTAGGGCACAAGTCTCTAAACTTCTCAATTGACCAAAAGATCCTTAAAAAAATCAGAAAAACTCGATTTTATGCAATCTGCAGCGCGTCACGCGCTCCAGGCGCATGCTTTGCGCTTCAGGCGCACAGCATCTTCAATCTGACGTATACTGCATATTTTTACTATTTGGAGTACGAATTTGGCTCTGGTGTCTTCATGAAAGTTGTAGCTATGGATGTTAGCTTTCATTTTCACTTGGTTTGACTCCAATTGGACATCTACAACTCCATAAATCACTGAAATACTCCACATAGGTCATGTTGATTTCTCACCAGAATTCAGCACTGCACTAAAAACAAAGAAACGACGCAAAACTCCGAAAAATCTCTACTTAATCAACGAAATAAGAACATAAGCATTTTATTAAACCCAAGAACTAGAATCAACAAAATATATCAAATAAATCATTAAATTAACTAATGATTGAAGATAAATAAGACTAAAAACAATGAAAAATATGCATATGATGAAGAGTCATCATGCATCCCAACGCTTATTCTAATCACTTTTTGTTTATAAGGCATGTATTTCATCCAAAAAGTGTTTGGTCATTGGATTAACATTTACATCATTATGTGCATCCCAAGGCTTATTCTAATCACTTTTTGTTCTTAAGGAATCTATTTCATCCAAAAAGTGCATTTGTGTCGTCGGATTAACATTTACATCATTTTGTGCATCCTAAGGCTTATTCTTATCCATTTTCGTTGTTAAGGAATGTATTTCATTCAAAAAGGGTGTTGGGTCAATGGATTAACATTTACATCATTTTGTGCATCCCAAGGCCTATTCTAATCACTTTTTGTTCTTAAGGAACATATTTCATCCAAAAAGTGCGTTTGTGTCATTGGATTAACATTTACGTCATTTTGTGTATCCCAAAGCTTATTCTAATCCATTTTCGTTCTTATGCAATGTATTTCATCCAATAAGTGCATTTGTGTCATTGGATTAACAGTTACGTCATATTGTGTATCCCAACGCTTATTCTAATCTTTTTTTGTTCTTAAGGCATGTATTTCATCCAAAAAGTGCGATTGGTCATTGGATTAACATTTTTATTATTTTGTGCATCCCAAGGCTTATTCTAATCACTTTTTGTTCTTAAGGAATGTATTTATTGAAAAAGTGGGTTTGTGTAATTCGATTAACATTTACGTAATTTTCCTAATCCCAAGGCTTATTCTAATCACTTTTTGTTCTTAAGGAAAATATTTCAACCAAAATAGTGTTATTGGATTAACATTTAAGTCATTTTGTGCATCCCATGTCTTAATCTAATTCATTTTCGTTCTAAACCAACGTAAATCATCCAATAACTGCATTTATGTCATTCGATTATCATTTACGTCATATTGGGCATCCCAACGCTTATTCTAATCACTTTTTGTTTATAAGGCATATATTTCATCCAAAAAGTGTTTGGTCATTGGATTAACATTTACATCATTTTGTGCATCCTAAGGCTTATTATAATCACTTTTTATTCTTAAGGAATCTATTTCATCCAAAAGGTACGTTTGTATCGTTGGATTAACATTTAGGTCATTTTGTGCATCCCAAAGCTTATTCTAATCGATTTTTGTTCTAAAACAATGTACTTAATCCAATAAGTGTATTAGTGTCATTGGATTAACATTGACATCATATTGTGCATCGCAAAGCTTATTCTAATGACTTTTTGTTCTTAAGGCATGTATTTCATCCAAAAAGTGCGTTTGTGTCATTAGACTAACATTTAGGTCATTTGGTGCATCACAAGGCTTATTCCAATTACTTTTCGTTCTTAAGGCATGTATTTCATCCAAAAAGTACGTTTGTCTCATTGGATTAACATTTACGTCCTTTTGTGCATCCCAAGGCATATTCCAATCCATTTTTGTTCTAAAAAAATGGACTTCATCCAATAAGTGCATTTTTGTCATTGGATTAACATTTATGTCATATTGTGCATTCCAAAGCTTATTCTAATCACTTTTTGTTCTTCAGGGATATTTTTCATCCAAAAAGTACGTTTGTGTCATTGGATTAAAATTTACGTAATTTTGTGCATCCCAAGGCTTATTCGAATCCATTTACGTTCTAATGGAATGTAATTCATCCAAGAAGTGCGTTTGTGTCATTAGATTAACATTTAGGTCCTTTTGTGCATCCCAAGGATTATTCTAATCACTTTTCGTTCTTAAGGATGTATTTCATCCAAAAAGTTTGTTTGTGTCATTCGATTAACATTTACGTCATTTTGTGCATCCCAAGGCTTATTCGAATCACTTTTCGTTCTTAAGGAAAGTATTTCATCCAAAAAGTGTGTTTGTCTCATTGGATTAACATTTATGTCATTTTGAGCATCCCAAGGCTTATTCTAATCCATTTTTGTTCTTAAGGAATGTATTTCATCCAAAAAGTGCGTTTGTGTCATTGGATTAACATTTAGGTGATTTTGTGTGTCCCTAGGCTTATTCTAATCACTTTTCTTTCTAAACCAATATAGTTCATCCGAAAAGTGCGTTTCTGTCATTGGATTGACATTTATGTCATTTTGTGCATCCCAAAGCTAATTCTAATCCATTTTCGTTCTAAAACAATAAGTGCATTTGTGTCATTGAATTAACATTAATGTCATATTGCGCATCCCAACACTTATTGGAATCACTTTTTGTTCTTATGGCATGTATTTCATCCAAAAAGTACGTTTGTGTCATTGGATTAACATTTACGTCCTTTTGTGCATCCCAAGGCTTATTCTAATCATTTTCATTCTTATCGAATGTATTTCATCCAAAAAGTGAGTTTGTGTCACTGGATTAACATTTACATCATAAGGCATGTATTTCAATTAAAAAGTGTGTTTGTGTCATTGGATTAACATTTACGTCATTTTGTGCGTCCCAAGGCGTATTCTAATCCATTTATTTCTTAAAGAATGTATTTCATCCAAAAACTGCGTTTGTGTCATTGGATCAATATTTATGTTATTTTTTGCCTCCCAAGGCTTATTCTAATTACTTTTCGTTCTTAAGGCATGTATTTCATCCAAAAAGTATGTTTGTGTCATTGGATTAATATTTACGTCCTTTTGTGCATCCCATGGCATATTCTAATCACTTTTCGTTCTTAAGGAATGTATTTCATCCAAAAAGTGTGTTTGTATCATTGGATTAACATTTACGTCATTTTGTGCAATCCAAGGCTTATTCCAATCTATTTTCGTTCTAAAAAAATGTACATTATCCAATAAGTGCATATGTGTCACTTGATTAACATTGACATCATATTGTGCATCGCAACGCTTATTCTAATCACTTTTTGTTCTTAAGGCATGTATTTCATCCAAAAAGTACGTTTCTGTCGTTGGATTAATATTGACGTCATTTTGTGCATGCCAAGGCTTATTGTAATCCATTTTCTTTCTTAAGGAATGTAATTCATCCAAAATGTGCGTTGGGGTCATTAGATTAACATTTAGGTCCTTTTGTGCATCCCAACGCTTATTCTAATCACTATTTGTTTTTAAGGCATGTATTTCATCCAAAAAGTGTGTTTGTGTCATTGGAATAACATTTATGTCATTTTGTGCATCTCAAGGCTTATTCTAATCACTTTTCGTTCTTAAGGAAAGTATTTCATCCAAAAAGTGCGTTTGTCTCATTGGATTAACATTTATGTCATTTTGAGCATCCCAAGGCTTATTTTAATCCATTTTCGTTCTTAAGGAACGTATTTAATCCAAAAAGTACGTTTGTGTCATTGGATTAAAATTTACGTCATTTTGTGCATCCCAAGGCTTATTCTAATCAATTGTCATTCTTAAGGAATGTATTTCATCCAAAAAGTGCGTTTGTGTCATTATATTAACATTTATGTCATTTTGGTGATCCCAAGGCTTATTCTTATCCATTTTCGTTCTTAAGGAATCTATTTCGTCCAAAAAGTGTGTTTGTGTCATTCGATTAATATTTACGTCATTTTGTGCATCGCAGGGCTTATTCTTAACACTTTTCGTTCTTAAAGAATGTATTTCATCCAGAAAGTGTTTTTGTGTCATTGGATTAACATGAATGTCATGTTGTGCATCCCAAGGGTTATTCTAATCCATTTTCGTTCTTAACCAATGTAGCTTATCCTATAAATGCACTCGTGTCATTGGATTGACACGAGGTCATTTTGTGCATCCCAAGGGTTATTCTAATCCATTTTCATACTAAACAAATGTAGTTCTTCCAATTAGTGCATTTGTGTCATTGGATTAAAATTTACTTAATTTTGTGCATCCCAACGCTTAATATAATCACTTTTTCTTCTTAAGGAATGTATTTTACTTCTATTTGTGTATCCCAAGACTTATTCTAAATGTTTTTCGTTCTTAACCAAAATAGTTCATCCAAGAAGTGCATTTGTGTCATTGGATTAACATTTACGTCATTTTTTGCATGCCAAGGCTTATTCGAATCCATCTTCGTTCTTCACCAACGTAGTTCATCCAATAAGGGCGTTTGTGTCATTGGATTAACATTTAGATCATTTTGTGCATCCCAAGGCTTATTCTAATCCATTTTCGTTCTAAACAAATGTAATTCATCCAATATGTGCATTTATGTTATTAGATTAATATTTTGGTGATTTTGTGTGTGCCATGGCTTATTTTAATCACTTTACGTTTTAAACCAATAAAGTTCATCCAAAAAGTTTGTTTGTGTAATGAGATTAAGATTTACGTCATTTTGTGCATCCCAAGGCTTATTCTAATCCATTTTCATTCTAAACCAATGTAGTTCATTCAATAAGTGCATTTGTGTCATTAGATTATGAAGGTGCAAACACGAGAAAGGGGGGTTGAATTGTGTTTGAGTTAACTTGAATACTTTTCCTGTTTTTATACTTTTAAAAAAAAACTTGATGTATAAATAAAAACAGAGTGAGCAGCGGATAAAAAGTAAAAATAAAACTCACATTTTTTATACTGGTTCACCGTTAACGAGGCTACGTCCAGTCCCTTCACCTTGAAGGATTTCACTAATTCAAACCTTGAATTACAACCTTGCAACTGACCCTCCAAGTCAGTCTTCTCAAACAGTTTAGCAATCCTAGACTTCTTTGAGGAATGCAGCTCCTGTCAGCCAACTCGACAGTCACAGATTGTAGAAGAAATCACAACACTATAAATCTAATTGCCAAGTAACTTGCTACCCCTTCTGACTCCCTCAGATTGTAGACTCTACTTCAACAACTTAGATTTAACACACAACACTATGAATCTAATCGTCAAGTAACCTGCTACCCCTTCTGACTCCCTCAGATTGTAGACTCTTCTTCAACAACTTAGATTTCACACAGTGGAAAGAAAATAACAAGAGTACTTGCTTTTTGAAAGCTGGAACTCATAATTGACTTCTATGAAAATTTGGGTGTTTGCTTTGGAAGTGTATGACTCTTTTGTGATTTTCGATGCTTGAGTATTCTGCCTTGAGCCTCCTTTTATAGATGCAGATTTGGGCCTCTTCCAATGCTTAAATTCGAGCTGAATCTTGCTAGATTCTCTGTAAAAATAACTTGACCAATTGGGCTTCATATAAATAAAAAACATATCTTCAGATTTCCTTTCAAAATAACTGGCCAATTAAATCTGTTGGTTCCTTCCCACCACAGCTCCTGAATTCCACAATACCTCACTTTATTTTTGTAATAAATCTTTTTAATCCTTTGATCAAAATAAATTAAATTCTCCACCGTATAAATTTCCTGATTAAATCTGGACCATTGGATCTTTATGCGCTATTCCACATCTGGACCATACTGATTGTTATGCTGTGATCCTCTGATTTCAGCCTTCCCTAGACCACACTTCCTGACCCTCTGATCTTCTAATTTCGGCCATCTTGGATGCGCACCTGATATGCTATAATCCTCTGAATTCGGCCTTTGCTGGACTATACATTCTGTCCCTCTGATTTCGGCCAACACTGGGCCATGGTCTGATTTTCTGATCTGGACCATCACTGGACCAAATAAATAATTCTGAACCACTGATCTGGAAATCATCCCTCTGATCTGGACTAATTCTGGACATTGGTCTGGATTAAATTGAAATTAAATCTGGACAGTAAATATTTCAGTCTGGGCATTTTACCTTTGATTTTAGATCAGGTATGGATCATTCTAGAAATCATTTCTTCTTGTCTTGACTTAGTTTCATGCCCTGAATCATGCTCTCTTATTGTCTGGGTCAAATCCGAATTGATTCTCTTGTTCTGGACTCATAAACTTAGCTTCTGTTTGAGTCCTGAACAAGTCTGGGCAGTTTAATATTTCACTGCTAGGCCATCTTCTGGTTAGAATAACTTCTTGAACAAATTTGATATTTGATTCCTCTTGGTCTGTAACAATTCTCCTCCTGGCAGGCTTTCGACCGGTATGATCCATGTTTCCTTCTGATTTTTCTTCCTTCTGATATTGGCCGGCAAAGATATCTTCTGGTGATGTTTTGACATACTGGAATATCTTCAAGAAATTCCAGAATTCATTTTCCTTTGATCTTCTGCTTCTGATTTCTTCAGTTTCTGGTGGCATTTAATTTAATAATTCAAGGTACAAAATAAGTTTACATTGAGTGCTTTTGTAAACATCAAAATCCTAAGTCTTAGAACCAACATGGCTCCAACAGATTAACATTTACGTCCTATTGTGCATCCCAACGCTTATTCTAATCACTTTTTGATCTTAAGGCATGTATTTCATCAAACAAGTACGTTTGTGTCATTGGATTAACATTTACATCATTTTGTGCACCCCAAGGCTTAATCTTATCACTTTTCATTCGTAAGAAATGTATTTCTTCCAAAAATTGCGTTTGTGTCATTAGATTAACATTTACGTCAATTTGTGCATCCCAAGGCTTATTCTAATCCATTTTCATTCTTAAGGAATGTATTTCATCCAAAAAGTGTGTTTGTGTCATTATATTCAAATTTAGGCCATTTTGTGCATCCCAAGGCTTATTCTAATCACTTTTCATTCTAAACCAATATAGTTCATCCCAAAAGTACGTTTGTTTCATTGGATTCACATTTACGTCATTTTGTTCATCCCAAGGCTTATTCTAATCACTTTTTGTTATTAAGGAATGTATTTCATCCAAAAACTGCGTTTGTTTCACTGGATTACCATGTACGTCATTTCGTGCATTTCAAGGCTTATTCTAATCCCTTTTCGTTCTAAACCAATATAGTTCATCCAAAAAGTGTGTCTGTGTCATTGTATTAACATTTACGTCATTTTGTGCATCCCAAGGCTTATTTTAATCACTTATTGATCTCAACAAATGTAGTTCATCCAATAAGTGCATTTGTGTCATTGGATTAACGTTTACGAAATTTTGTGCATCCCAACACTTATTTTAATCAATTTTTTTCTTAAGGCATGTATTTCATCTAAAAAGTGCGTTTCTGTCATTGGATTAACATTTATGTCATTTTATGCATCCCAAGGCTTTTTTTTAATCCATTTTCATTCTAAACAAATGTATTTCATCCAATAAGTGAATTTGTGTTATTGGATTAACATTTAGGTCATTTTGTGCGTCCCAAGGCTTTTTCTAATCACTTTTCGTTCTAAACCAATATAGTTCATCCAAAATGTGCGTTTGTGTCATTTGATTAACATTTATGTCATTTTGTGCATCCCAAGGCTTATTCTAATCCATTGTCGTTCTAAACCAATGTTGTTCATCCAAAAAGTGCGTTTGTGTCATTAGATTAACATTTAGGTCATTTTAGGCATCCCAAGGCTTTTTCTAATTGAAGGTGCAAACACGAGAATGGGGGATTGAATTGTGTTTGACTAACTTGAATATTTTTTCTGTTTTTAAAGTTTTATAACAAAACATGGTGTATGAATCAAACAGAGTTAGCAGCGGATATAAAGTAAATATAAAAACACATAATTTTATACTGGTTCACCGTTATCGAGGCTACGTCCAGTCCCTTCATTTTGAAGGATTTCACTAATTCAAAACCTTGAATTACAACAACACCATTGACTCTCCAAGTCAGTCTTCTCAAACAGTATAACAATCCTAGACTTTTGAGGAATACATCACCTTGACTTCTCAAGTCAAGTCTACTCCTACCAATCTAACAACCCCAGATTGTAGAAGGAATTACAATGCCTTGACTCTAATTCCTAAGTAATCTGCTACCCTTTCTAACTCCCTCAGATTGTAGACTCTACTGCAACAACTTAGATTTAATACAAGGGAAAGAAAAACACGAGTGCTTGCTTCTTGAATGCTGGAACTCACAATTGACCTCACTGAAAACTCGAGTGTTTGATTTTTGAAGTGTATGACTCTTTTGTGATTTTCGATGCTAAGTCTTATGCCTTGAGCCTCCTTTTATAGATGCGGATTAGGGTTTCTTCCAAGTTTCAATTCGAGCTATATCTTGTTGGATTCTCGTGCAAAAATAACTTGTGCAATCGGGTTTCTTTTAAATAAAAAACATATCTTTTTATGCTTTAGATTGCCTTCAAAAATAACTCTGGCCAATCCTGACTTTAATTAATTCGAGTACAAATCTTTCTTCCTGCCAATAGATTCTAAATTCCACAAGACTTCACTTTATTTTTGTATCAAATCCTTTTAATGCCTTGATCAAATTTAATCAAGTCTCTACTAATTACCATACTGATTAAATCTGGACCGTTTGATCTTCTAATCTCATCTACATCTGGACCATACAATCTGATCTGCTGTGATCCTCTGATCTCGGCCAACTCTGGACCAAACTTTCTGATCTTCTGATCTCGACCACTCTGGACTTGCAATCTGATCTGTTGTGATCCTCTGATCTCGGCCAATACTGGACCACACGTTCTGATCTTCTGATCTGGGCCAACACTGGGCCATATGGTCTGATCTTCTGATCTCGGCCAACACTAGGCCATGTGCTTAAATCTAGACCATTGATCTGAACATCTTCCCTCTGATCTAGACTAATTCTGAACTGGGTCTGGATTGAACTGAAATGAAGTCTGGACATAGGATATTTAATTCTAGACATTTACCTCTTGCTCTGGATCAGGTCTGGATTAAATTTGGACATCATTTCTTCTGGTATGGACTTAGTTTCATACACTGAACCATGCTACGTTCTGGTGTGGGCCAAATCTGGACTAAGTCATTTGTTCTTGACCAATTATCTCAAGCTCTCGTTCAGTCTGGATCAAGTCTGGACTGATTATCATTACCCTGCCAAGCTATCTTCTGGACTAAATTTGACTTTTGATTCCTTCTGGTCTGGAACAAGTCTCCCTCTAACTTTTAACATTTACGTCATTTTGTGCATACCAAAGTTTATTCTAATCACTTATTGTTCTCAACAAATGTAGTTCATCCAATAAGTGCATTTGTGTCATTGGATTAACATTTACGTAATTTTGTGCTTCCCAACGCATATTCTAATCAATTTTTTTTCTTAAGGCAGGTATTTCATCTAAAAAGTGCGTTAGTGTCATTGGATTAACATTTATGTCATTTTGTGCATCCCAAGGCTTATTCTAAATCTTTTTCGTTCTTAACCAAAGTAGTTCATCCAAGAAGTGCATTTGTGTCATTGGTTTAACATTTACGTCATTTTACGCATCCCAAGGATTATTCTAATCCATTTTCGTTCTAAACAAATCTATTTCATACAACAAGTGCATTTGTGTTATTGGATTAACATTTAGGTCATTTTGTGCGTCCCAAGGCTTATTCTAATCAGTTTTCACTCTAAACCAATATAGTTCATCCAGAAAGTGCATTTGTATCATTGTATTAACATTTACGTCATTTTGTGCATCCCACGGCTTATTCTAATCACGTTTTGTTATTAAGGAATGTATTTCATCTAAAAAGTGCGTTTGTGTCATTAGACTAACATTTACGTCATTTTGTGCATCCCAATGATTATTCTTATCCATTTTCGTTCTTAAGGATTGTATTTAATCCAAAAAGTGTGTTTGTGTCATTGTATTGACATTTACGTCATTTTGTGTATTTCAAGGCTTATTCTAATAGCTTTTCATTCTAAACCAATATAGTTCAACCAAAACGTGAGTTTGTGTCATTGCAATAACATTTACCTCATTTCGTGCATCCCAAGGCTTATTCTAATCACTTTTGTTATTAAGGAATGTATTTCATCTAAAAAGTGTGTTTGTGTCATTAGATTAACATTTATGCCAATTTGTGCATTTCGAGGCTTATTCTAATCCATTTTCGTTCTTAAGGAATGTATTTCATCCAAAAAGTGCGTTTGTGTCATTGGATTAACATTTAGGTCATTTTGTGCATCCCAAGGTTTATTCTAATCACTTTTCGATCTGAAGGAATTTATTTCATCCAGAAAGTGTGTTTGTGTTATTGGATTAACATTTAGGTCATTTTGTGCGTCCCAAAGCTTATTCTAATCACTTTTCGTTCTAAACCAATATAGTTCTTCTGAAAAGTGTGTTTGTGTCATAGGATTAACATTTACGTCATTTTGTGTATTCCAAGACTTATTCTAATCACTTTTTGTTATTAAGGAATGTATTTCATCTTAAAAGTGCGTTTGTGTCATTAAATTAACATTTACGTCATTTTGTGCATCCCAAGGCTTATTCTTATCCATTTTCATTTTTAAGGAATGTATTTCATCCAAAAATTGTGTTTGTCTCACTGGATGTACACTTAAATCATTTTGTGTGTTTCAAGGCTTATTTTAATCCATTTTTGTTCTTAAGGAATGTATTTCATCCAAAAAGTGCGTTTGTGTCATTAGATTAACTTTAGGTTATTTTGTGCATCCCAAGGCTTATTCTAATCAATTTTCTTTCTTAAGGAATGTATTTCATCCAAAAGGTGCGTTTGTTTCATTGGATTAACATTTAGGTTATTTTGTGCGTCCCAAGGCTTATGCTAATTACTTATCGTTCTAAACCAATATAGTTCATCCAAAAAGTGTGTTTGTGTCATTTGGTTAACATTTACGTCATTTTGTGCATCCCAAGGCTAATCCATTTTCGTTCTAAACCAATGTTGTTCATCCTATAAGTGGATATGTGTCATTGGATTAACATTTACGTCATTTTGTGCATCCTAACGCTTATTATAATCCATTTTCGTTCTTAAGAAATGTATTTCATCCAAAAAGTGTGTTTGTGTCATTGGATTAACATTTACGTCATTTTGAGCATTTCAAGGCTTATTCTAATCCATTTTCGTTCTTAAGGAATGTATTTCATCCAAACAGTGGGTTTGTGTCATTAGATTGACATTTAGTACATTTTGTAAATCCAAAGGCTTATTCTTATCCATTTTCGTTCTTAAGGAATGTATTTCATCCAAAAAGTGAGTTTGTTTCGTTGGATTAACATTTATGTCATTTTGTGCATTTCAAGGCTTACTCTAATCCATTTTCGATCTTAAGTAATGTATTTCTTCCAAAAAGTGCAATTATGTCATTGGATTAACATTTAGGTCATTTTGTTCGTACCAAGGCTTATTCTAATCACTTTTACTTCTAAACCAATATAGTTCATCCAAAAAGTGTGTTTGTGTCATTGGATTATCATTTACGTCATTTTGTGCTTCCCAAGGATTATTCTAATCACTTATTGTTCTCAATAAATGTAGTTCATCCAATAAGTGCATTTGTGTCATTGGATTAACGTTTACGAATTTTTGTGCATACCAACACTTATTCCAATCAAGTTTTTTCTTAAGGCATGTATTTCATCTAAAAAGAGCGTTTGTGTCATTGGATTAAAATTTATGTCATTTTGTGCATCCAAAGGCTTATTCTAAATCTTTTTCATTCTTAACCAAAGTAGTTCATCCAAGAAGTGCATTTGTGTCATTGGATTAACATTTAGGTCATTTTATGCATCCCAAGGCTGTTTCTAATCCATTTTCGTTCTAAACAAATGTATTTCATCCAATAAGTGCATTTGTGTTATTGGATTAACATTTAGGTCATTTTGTGCATCCCAAGACTTATTATAATCACTTATCGTTCCAAACCAATATAGTTCATCCCAAAACCGCATTTGTGTCATTGGATTAATATTTAGTTCATTTTGTGCATCCTAAAGCTTATTCTAATCCTTTTTCGTTCTAAACAAATGTATTTAATCCAATAAGTGTATTTGTGTTATTGGATTTACATGTTGTTCATTTTGTGCATCCCAAGGCTTATTCTAATCCCTTTTCGTTCTTAACCAATATCGTTCATTCAAAAAGTGGGTTTGAGTCATTGGATTAACATTTACGCCATTTTGTGCATCCCAAGGCTTATTCTAATCCATTTTCGTTCAAAACCAATGTTGTTAATCTAGTAAGAGAATTTGAATCATTGGATTAATATTTACGTATATTGTGCATCCCAACGCTTATTCTAATCACTTTTTGTCCTTAAGGCATGTATTTCATTCCAAAAATGCATTTGTGTCATTAGATTAACATTTAAGTCATTTTGTGCATCACAAGTCTTATTCTATGCATTTTTCGTTATTAAGGAATGTATTTAATCCAAAAAGTGTGTTTGTGTCATTGGATTAACATTTTCGTCATTTTTCGATTCCCGAGGCTTATTCTTATGCATTTTTGTTCTTATGGAATGTATGTCATCCAAAAAGTACGTTTGTTTAATTGGATTAACATTTACATCATTTTGTGCAACCCAAGGCTTATTCTAATCACTTTTTGTTCTAAACCAATATAGTTCATCTAATAAGTGAGTTTGTGTCATTGGATTATCATTTAGGTCATTTTGTGCATCCCAAGGCTTATTCTAATCAATTTTCATTCTAAACCAATATAGTTCATCCAATAAGTGTGTTTGTGTCATTGGATAAACATTTACGTAATTTCATGCATCCCAATGCTTATTCTAATCACTCTTTGTTCTTTAGGGATGTATTTCATTTAAATAGTGCATTTGTGTGATTGGATTAACATTTTACGTCATTTCGTGCATCCCAAGGCTTATTCTAAATCTTTTTCGTTCTTAACCAAAGT
The DNA here is from genome assembly GCA_037974295.1 of Cicer cuneatum. Lineage (NCBI taxonomy): Eukaryota > Viridiplantae > Streptophyta > Magnoliopsida > Fabales > Fabaceae > Cicer > Cicer cuneatum. The sequence goes on from JBBPBO010001986.1 coordinate 49,265,634, forward strand.
AGTACATCCAAGAAGTGCATTTGTGTCATTGGATTAACATTTAGGTCATTTTGTACATCCCAAGGCTTTTTCTAATCCTTTTTTGTTCTAAACAAATGTATTTCATCCAATAAGTGCATTTGTGTTATTGGTTTAACATTTAGTTCATTTTGTGCGTCCCAAGGCTTATTCTAATCACTTTTCGTTCTTAACAAATATCGTTCATCCAAAAATTGCGTTTGTGTCATTGGATTAACATTTACGTCATTTTGTGCATCCCACGGCTTATTCTAATCACGTTTTGTTATTAAGGAATGTATTTCAACTAAAAAGTGCATTTGTGTGATTAGATTAACATTGACGTCATTTTGTGCATCCCAAGGCTTATTCTTATCCATTTTCGTTCTTTAGGAATGTATTTAATCCAAAAAGTGCGTTTGTCTCATTGGATTAACATTTACGTCATTTTGTGCATTTCAAGGCTTATTCTAATAGCTTTTTGTTCTAAACCAATATAGTTCATCCAAAAAGTGAATGTATTTCATCTCAAAAGCGCGTTTGTGTCATTTGATTAACATTTGGGTCATTTTGTGCATCCCAAGGCTTATTCTTATCCATTTTGATTCTTAAGGAATGTATTTCATCCAAAAAGTGTTTTTGTGTCACTGGATGTACACTTACATCATTTTGTGCGTTATAAGGCTTATTCTAATCCAGTTTTGTGCTTAAGGAATGTTTTTCATTCAAAAAGTACGTTGGTGTCATTAGAGTAACATTTAGGTAATTTTGTGCATCACAAGGCTTATTCTAATCACTTTCCTTTCTTAAGGAATGTATTTCATCCAAAAGGTGCGTTTGTGTCATTGGATTAACATATAGGTCATTTTGTGCGTCCAAAGGCTTATGCTAATCACTAATCGTTCTAAACCAATATAGTTCTTCAAAAAATTGTGTTTGTGTCATTTGATTGACATTACGTCATTTTGTGCATCCCAAGGCTTAGTCTAATCCATTTTCGTTCTAAACCAATGTTGTTTATCGAATAAGTGCATCTGTGTCGTTGGATTAACATTTACGTCATATTGTGCATCCCAACGTTTATTCTAATCACTTTTTGTTCTTAACGCAGGTATTTCATCCAAAAAGTACCATTTTGTCATTGGATTAACATTTACGTCATTTTGTGCATCCTATGGCTTCTTATAATCCATTTTCATTCTTAAGAAATGTATTTCATCCAAAAAGTGCGTTTGTGTCATTGGATTAACATTTACGTCATTTTAAGCATTTCAAGGCTTATTCTAATCCATTTTCGTTCTTAAGGAATGTATTTCACCCAAACAGTGTGTTTGTGTCATTAGATTAACATTTACGTCATTTTGTGCATCCCAAAGCTTATTCTTATCACTTTTCATTCTTAAGGAATGTATTTCATCCAAAAATTATGTTTGTGCCAATGGATTGACATTTACATCTTTTTGTGCATCCCAAGGCTTATTGTTATCCATTTTCGTTCTTAAGGAATGTATTTCATCCAAAAAGGCTTATTCTATTCACTTTTAGTTCTCAACGAGTATAGTTCATCCAAAAAGTGTGTTTGTGTCATTGGATTAACATTTACGTCATTTTGTGCATCCCAAGGCTTATTCTAATCACTAATTGTTCTCAACAAATGTAGTTCATCCAATAAGTGCATTTGTGTCATTGGATTAACGTTTACGTTATTTTTTGCATTCCAGTGCTTATTCTAATCAATTTTTTTGCTTAAGGCATGTATTTCATCTAAAAAGTGCGTTTGTGTGATCGGATTAACATTTACGTCATTTTGTATATCCAATGGCTTATTCTAAATCATTTTCATTCTTAACCAAAGTAGTTCATCCGTGAAGTGCATTTGTGTCATTGGTTTAACATTTAGGTCATTTTATGCATCCCAAGGCTGTTTCTAACCCATTTTCGTTCTAAACTAATGTATTTCATCCAATAAGTGCATTTGTGTTACTAGATTAACATTTATGTCATTTTGTGCATCCCAAGGCTTATTGTAATCACTTATCATTCTAAACCAAATATAAATCTTCCTAGAACTGCATTTGTGTCATTGGATTAACATTTAGTTCATTTTGTTCATCCTAAGGCTTATTCTAATCCTTTTTCATTCTAAACAAATGTTGTTCATCCAATAAGTGCATTATTGTCATTGGATTAACATTTACGTCATATTGTGCATCCCAACTCTTTTTCTAATCACTTTTTGTTCTTAAGACATGTATTTCATCCAAAAATTGTGGTTGTGTCATTGGATTAACATTTACGTTATTTTGTGCATCCTAAGGCTTATTATAATCCATTTTCGTGTTTAACAAATGTTTTTCATCCAAAAAGTGTGTTTCTGTCATTGGATTAACATTTACGTCATTTGGTGCATTTCAAGGCTTATTCTAATCCATTTTCGTTCTTAAGGAATGTATTTTATCCAAACAGTGCGTTTGTATCATTGGATTAACATTTAGTTCATTTTGTGCATCCCAAGGCTTATTCTAATCACTTTTCGTTTTTAACCAATATCGTTCGTCCAAAAAGTGGGTTTGTGTCATTGGATTAACAATTACATCATTTTGTGCATCCCAAGGCTTATTCTAATAACCTTTTCGTTCTAAACCAGTGTTGTTAATCTAGTAAGAGCATTTGTGTCATTGGATTGACATTTACGTATATTGTGCATCCCAACGCTTATTCTAATCACTTTTTGTTCTTAAGGCATGTATTTCATTCAAAAAATGCGTTTGTGTCATTAGATTAACATTTACGTCATTTTGTGCATCACAAGTCTTATTCTAATCATTTTTCGTTATTAAGGAATATATTTAATCCAAAAAGTGTCTTTGTGTCACTAGATAAATATTTTCGTCATTTTGGGAATCCCGAGGCTGATTCTTATCCATTGTCGCTCTTATGGAATGTATGTCATCCAAAAAGTGCGTTTGTTTAATTGGATTAACATTTAGTCATTTTATGCATCCCAAAGCTTATTGTAATCACTTTTTGTTCTTAAGGAATGTATATCTTCCAAAAAGTGTGTTTGTGTCATTGGTGTAACATTTAGGTCATTTTGTGCATCCCAAGGCTTATTCTAATCACTTTTCATTCTAAACCAATATAGTTCATCAAATAAGTGTGTTTGGGTCATTGGATTAACATTTACGTAATTTTGTGCATCCCAACGCTTATTTTAATCACTCTTTCTTCTTAAGGCATATATTTCATCTAAATAGTGCATTTGTGTCATTGGATTAACATTTACGTCATTTTGTGCATCCCAAGGCTTATTCTAAATCTTTTTCGTTCTTCACCAAAGTAGTACATCCAAGAAGTGCAGTTGGGTCATTGGATTAATATTTAGGTCATTTTGTGCATCCCAAGGCTTATTCTAATCCATTTTCGTTCTAAACATATGTATTTCATCCAATAAGTGCATTTGTGTTATTGGATTAACATTTAGGTCATTTTGTGCGTCCCAAGGCTTACTCTTATCACTTTTTGTTCTAAACCAATATAGTTCATCCAAAAAGTGCGGTTGTGTCATTCAATTAACTTTTACGTCATTTTGTGCATCCCAAGGCTTATTCTAATAAATTTTTGTTCTTAACGCAAGTATTTCATCCAAAAAGTTCCTTTGTTTCATTGGATTAATTTTTACGTCCTTTTGTGCATCCCAAGGTTTATTCTTATAACTTTTCATTCTTAAGGAATGTATTTCATCCAAAAATTGTGTTTGTGTCATTGGATTAATATTTACGTCATTTTGTGCATCCTAAGGCTTATTATAATCCATTTTCGTTCTAAACAAATGTATTTCATCCAAAAAGTTTGTTTGTGTCATTGGATTAACATTTAGGTCTTTTCGGGCATCCCAAAGCTTATTGTAATCCATTTTCATTCTTAAGGAATTTATTTCATCCAAAAAGTGTATTTGTGTCATTGGATTAACATTCAGGTCATTGGATAAACATTTACGGCATTTTGTGCTTCCCAAGGCTTACTCTAATCACTTTTCGTTCTAAACCAATATAGTTCATCCAAATATTGTGTTTGTGTCATTTGATTAACATTTACGTCATTTTGTGCATCCCAAGGCTTATTCTAATCACTATTTGTTATTAAGGACTGTATTTCATCAAAAAGTGCGTTTGTGTCATTAGATTAACATTTACGTCATTTTGTGCATCCCAAGGCATATTCTTATCCATTTTCAATCTTAAGGAATGTATTTCATCCAATAAGTGTGTTTGTGTCATTCGATTAACATTTACGTCATTCTGTGCATCCCAAGGCTTATTCCAAATATTTTTGTTCTGAAGCAAAGTAGTTCATCCGAGAAGTGCATTTGTGTCATTGGATAGACATGTAGGTCATTTTGTGCATCCCAAGGTTTATTCTAATCACTTTTCGTTCTAAACAAATATAGTTCAACCAATAAGTGTGTTTGTGTCATTAGATTAACATTTATGTCATTTTGTGCATCCCTAGGTTTATTCTTATCACTTTTCATTCTTATGGAATGTATTTCATCCAAAAATTGTTTTTGTATCATTGGATTAAAATTTACATCATTTTGTGCATCCTAACGCTTATTATAATCCATTTTCGTTCTTAAGAAATGTTTTTCATCCAAAAAGTGCGTTTGTGTCATTGGATTAACATTTACGTCATTTGGTGCATTTCAAAGCTTATTCTAATCCATTTTCGTTCTTAAGGAATGTATTTCATACAAACACTGCGTTTGTGTCATTAGATTAACATTTAGGTCATTTTGTGCATCCCAACGCTTATTCTTATAAGTTTTCTTTATTAACGAATGTATTTCATCCAAAAAATGTGTTTGTGTCATTGGATTATCATTTACATCATTTTGTGCATCCTAAGGCTTATTATAATCCATTTTCGATCTAAACAAATGTATTTCATCCAAAAAGTTTGTTTGTGTCATTGGATTAACATTTAGGTCATTTTGTGCGTCCCAAGGCTTTTTCTAATCACTTTTCTTTCTAAACCAATATAGTTCATCCAAAAAGTGCGTTTGTGTCATTGGAATAACATTTACGTCATTTTTTGCATCCCAAGGTTTATTCTAATCCATTTTCGTTGTAAACCAATGTTTTTCATCCTATAAGTGCATTTGTGTCATTGGATTAACATTTACGTCATATTGTGCATCCCAACGCTTATTCTAATAACTTTTTGTTCTTAAGGCATGTATTTCATCTAAAAAGTGCATTTGTGTCATTAGATTCACATTTATGCCATTTTGTGCATCCCAAGTCTTATTCTAATCAGTTTTCGTTCTTAAGGAATGTAATTCATCCGAAAAGCGTGTTTGTTTCATTGGATTAACATTTAGGTCATTTTGTGCAACCTGAGGCTTATTCTAATCACTTTTCATTCTAAACCAATATAGTTCATCCAAAAAGTTTGTTTGTGTCATTGGATTTACATTTACGTTATTTTGTGCATCCCAAGGCTTATTCTTATCACTTTTCGTTCTTAAGGAATGTATTTCATCCAAAAAGTGCGTTTGTGTCGTTAGATTAACATTTAGGTCATTTTGTGCATCCCAAATCTTATTCTAATCACTTTTCGTTATTAATGAATGTATCTAATCCCAAAAATGCGTTTGTGTCATTGGATTAACGTTTTCGTCGTTTTGTGAATCTTGAGGCTTATTCTAATCACTTTTCTGTCTAAACTAATATAATTCATCCAAAAAGTGCGTTTGTGTCATTTGATTAACATTTACGTCATTTTGTGCATCCCAAACCTTATTCTAATAACTTTTCGTTCTTAAGGAATGTATTTCATCCAAAAAGTATGTTTGTGTCATTGGATTAACATTTTCGTCATTTTGTGAATCTCAAGGCTTAACATTTACGTCATTTTGTGCATCCCAACGCTTATGCTAATCACTTTTTTTCGTTAGGAATGTATTTCATCCAAAAAGTGCGTTTGTGTAATGTGATTTACATTTACGTTATTTTGTACATCCCGGGGATTATTCTAATCACTTTACGTTCATAAGGAATATATTTCATCCAAAAAGTGCGTTTATGTCTCTGGATTAACATTTATTTCATTATGTGCATCCCAACACTTATTCTAATCACTTTTTGTTCTTAAGGCATGTATTTCTTCTAAATAGTGCGTTTGTGTCATCGGATTAACATTTACGTCATTTTGTGCATCCCAAGGCTTATTCTTGTCAATTTTCGTTCTTAAGGAATGTATTTCATCCAAAAAGTGTGTTTGTGTCATTAGATTAACATTTACGTCATTTTGGGCATTCAAGGCTTATTCTAATCCATTTTCGTTCTTAAGAAATGTATTTTATCCAAAGAGTGTGTTGTGTCATTAGATTAACATTTAGGTAATTTTGTGCGTCCCAAGGCTTATTCTAATCAGTTGTTGTTCTAAACAAATTTAGTTCATCCAATAAGTGCATTTGTGTCATTGGATAAATATTTACGTAATTTTTTGCATCCCTACGCTTATTTTAATCACTTTTTATTCTCAAGGCATCTATTTCATCTAACATGTGTGTTTGTGTCATTGGATTAACATTTACGTCATTTTTTTCATCCCAAGTCTTATTCTTATCACTTTTCATTCATAAGGAATGTATTTCATCCAAAAAATGTGTTTTTGTCATTGGATTAACATTTAGGTCATTTTGTGCGTCCCAAGGCTTATTCTAATTACTTTTCAGTGTAAACCAATATACTTCATCCAAAAAGGGTGTTTGTGTCATTTGATTACCATTTACGTCATTTTGTGCATCTGAAGGCTTATTTTAGTCACTTATTGTTCTAAACAAATGTAGTTCATCCAATAAGTGCATTTGTGTCATTGGATTAACATTTACGTAATTTTGTGCATCCCAACGCTTATTCTAATCACTTTTTCTTCTTAAGGAATGTATTTCATCCAAAAAGTGCGTTTGTGTCATTAGATTAACATTTAGGTCATTTTGTGCATCCCAAGGCCTATTCTAATCCATTTTCGTTCTAAGCAAATGTATTTTATTCAATAAATGCATTTGTGTTATTGGATTAACATTTACGTTATTTTGTGCATCCCAAGCCGTATTCTAGTCACTTTTCGTTCTTAAGGAATGTATGTCATCCAATAAGTATGTTTGAGTCATTGGATTAACAGTTTCGTCATTTTGTGAATCTCAAGGCTTATTCTTATTCATTTTCGCTCTTATGGAATGTATGTTTGTTTAATTGGATTATCATTTACGTCATTTTGTGCATCCCAACGCTTATTCTAATCACTTTTTTTCTTAAGGAATGTATTTCATCCAAAAAGTGCGTTTGTGTAATGTGATTAACATTTACGTTATTTTGTGCTTCCCGGGGCTTATTCTAATCACTTTTCGTTCATAAGGAATATATTTCATCCAAAAAGTGTGTTTATGTCTCTGGATTAACATTTATTTCATTATGTGCATCCCAATGCTTATTCTAATAACTTTTTGTCCTTAAGGCATGTATTTCATCCAAAAAGTGCGTTTGTGTCATTAGATTAACATTTATGTCATTATGTGTATCCCAAGGCTTATTCTTATCCATTTTTGTTCTTAAGGAATGTATTTCATCCAAAAAGTGAGTTTATGACATAGGATTAACATTTATGTCATTTTGGGCATTTCGAGGCTTATTCTAATCCATTTTCGTTCTTAAGTAATGTATTTTATCCAAATAGTGTGTTGTGTCATTAGATTAACATTTAGGTCATTTTGAGTGTCCCAAGGCTTATGCTAATTGTAACACCCAGAGTTTAAAAGACAGCGCAAGTGTATTTTTTTTTAAATAAATAAGTAACAGAATTTTCCAGATTTAATTCAAAAGGAAATTCAAATAAAGTTTTCATCAGTTCATTTCAAAAGAGAACACCCGGCCTGTGGCCACTAAAGAGCATCAGAGTGCGGAAAAATACAGCGGAAAAGTCATACATTAATTCCCAAAATAAATTACATTTCCCAAAACTCAAGACCCTATACAAAAGTCTAGTCTGATCATGCACTAAGCTACAGTAGCACGGTCTCCACCGTATCCTCTATAAGTCTCGTCTTCTGCCAACCGTCCGTCCTTCTGTGTTGTCCACGGATACTTCGTACGTAAATATCAGCGGAAACTAACGACGTTTCCGTCGTTAGTGTATCTGTCAATAGGACGGTTTCGGGTAACATATGAGGGCAAAGCCCAATTTCCACAATATAATAGCAAGGGTCACCGACCGAAATTAACAAATAATTGGATTAACATTTACGTCATATTGTGCATCCGAACGCTTATTCTAATCACCTTTTGTTCTTAAGGCATGTATTTCATCCCAAAAGTGCGTTTGTGTCACTAGATTAACATTTACATCATTTTGTGCATCCTAAAGCTTATTCTAATCACTTTTCGTTCTTAAGGAATGTATTTCTTCCAAAAAGTGCGTTTGTGTCATTGGATAAATATTTTCTTCATTTTGTGAATCCCAAGTGCGTTTGTTTAATTGGATTAACACTTCCGTCATTTTGTGCATTCCAGGGCTTATTCTAATCTCTTTATGTTCTTAAGGAATGTATTTCAACCAAAAAGTGCGTTTGTGTCATTGGATTAACATTTACGTCATTTTGTGCATCCCATGGCTTATTGTAATCACTTTTTGTTCTTAAGAAATATATTTCATCCAAAAAGTGAGTTTGTGTCTTTGGATTAACATTTATTTCATTTTGTGCATCATGAGGCTTATATTAATCCATTTTCGTTCTTAACCAACGTAGTTATTCCAAGAAGTGCATTCGTGTCATTAGATAATCATTTACGTCATTTTGTGCATCCCAAGGCATATTCTATTAACGTTTCATTCTTAAGGAATGTATTTCATCCAAAAAGTGCGTTTGGGTCATTAGATTAACATTTACGTCATTTTATGCATCCCAAAGCTTATTCTAATATTTTTTCGTTCTTAAGGAATGTATTTCATCCAACAAGTGCGTTTGTGTAATTCGATTAACATTTACGTTATATTATGCATCCCAACGCTTATTCTTGTCACTTTTTGTTCTTGAGGCATGTATTTCATCCAAAAAGTGTGTTTGTGTTATTAGATTAACATTTACGTCGTTTTGTGCATCCAAAGCCTTATTCTAATCCATTTTCGTTCTAAACCAATGTAGTTGATCCAATAAGTGCTTTTGAGTCATTGGATTAACATTTACGTCATATTGTGCATCCCACCGCTTATTCTAATAACTTTTTGTTCTTACGGCATCTATTTCATTAAAAGAGTGCGTTTGTATCATTGGATTAACAATTATGTCATTTTGTGCAACCTAACACTTATTCTAATCACTTTTTGTTCTTAAGGATTGGATTTCATTCAAAAAGTGCGTTTGTGTCATTGGATTAATATTTCCTATATTTTGTGCATCCCAAGGCTTATTCTATTCACTTTTCGTTCTTAAGGAATGTATTTCATCCAAAAAGTGCGTTTGTGTCGTTAGATTAACATTAACGTCATTTTGTGCATCCCTAGTCTTATTCTTATCCATTTTCGTTCTTTTCGAATGTATTTCATCCAAAAAGTGTTGTCGTGTTATTAGATTAACATTTAGGTCATTTTGTGCATCCCAAGGCTTATTCTAATCACTTTTCAATCTTAAGGAATGTATTTCATTCAAAAAGTGCATTTGTGTCATTGGATTAATGTTTACGTCATTTTGTGCATCCCAAGGCTTATTTAATCCATTTTGTCTAAACCAATGTAGTTCATCCAATAAGTGCATATTTACGTCATATTGTGCATCCCAATGCTTATTCTAATCACTTTTCATTCTTAAGTAATGTATTTCATCCAAAAAGTGCATCTGTGTCAATAGATTAACATTTACGTCATTTTTTGCATCCTAAGGCTTATTCTAATCCATTTTTATTCTTAAGGAATGTATTTCATCCAAAAAGTGTGTTTGTGTCATTAGATTAACATTTAGGTCATTTTGTGCATCCTATGACTTATTTTACTCACTTTTTATTCTTAAGGAATGTATTTATCCAAAAAGTGCGTTTGTGTCATTGGATTAACATTTTTGTCATTATGTGCATCCCAAGACTTATATTAATAGCTTTTCGTTCTGAAGGAATGTATTTCATCCAAAAAGTGTGTTTGTGACATTGAATTAACATTTATGTCTTTTTGTACATCCGAAGGTTTATTCTAATCCATATTTGCTTTTATGCAATGTATGTCATCCAAAAAGTGTGTTTGTTTCGTTGGATAAACATATACGTCATTTTGTGCATCCCAACTCTTATTCTAATCACTTTTTGTTCTTAAGGATAGTATTTCATCCAAAAAGTGCGTTTGTGTCATTGGATTAACATTTACGTCATTTTGTGCATCCTGAGGCTTATTCTAATCCATTTTCATTCTTAACCAACGTAGTTCACATTTATTTCAATAACTGCATTTGTGTCGTTTAATTCACATTTATTTCATTTTGAGCATCCCAAGGATTATTCTAATATCATTTCGTTCTTAAGGAATGTATTTCATCTAAAAAGTATCTTTGTGTCGTTAGATTGACATTTACGTCATTTTAAGCATGCCAAGGCTTATTCTTATCCATTCTCGTTCTTAAGGAAGTTATTTCATCCAAAAACTGCAGTCGTGTTATGAGATAAACATTTAGGTCATTTTGTGCATCCCAAGGCTTATTCTAATCACTTTTCGTTCTTAAGCAATGTACTTCATCCAAAAAGTGTGTTTTGTGTCATTGGATTAATATTTACGTCATTTTGTACATCCTAAGGCTTATTCAACTCAATTTTCGTTCTTAAGGAATGTATTTCATCCAAAAAATGCGTTAAATTTCAAATACAAACAGAACGTTATAGAAGTGTATTCGAATACATTAAGACTGTATTCGAATACAACTTCGAAACAATGCAACTGTTCAGTTTTGAAACATTGCACAAGTTCATCAAAACGTTTGGGAATCATTGCCATTGATCTGAAGTATTATCTTGGAATATAAATACTTCAAAACATCAGTTTTAAACTAAATCAATCCTACCACGAACTTTAAACAACTTTCTGAAATATTTTGTGGACTTTTCAAAGTTATATTTTCATACTTCATGTACATGCTCTACATTTTCATATCATTGAGAAAGTTTCTCTATTGTACTTGAAAGTATATTGGATTGATATCCTTGCACAAACTATTATATTCTCTTGTTCTTAATTAAGAACTTTGTTGTAAAAATCATTAAAGTTATTGCTTGAAGAAAGTGGTGTATTTTCTTTAAGTGTTGTAAACAAAGATAGTGGTGTGCTATCTTAAGCAGAGTGTTAGGAATTTGTAATTGAAGTCTTAGGGTTAGACTTGTACTTATTCTAACAGATATTGGAAAATCTCTTGTGGGGTGCAACAGGACTGGATGTACCCTTGGTTGTAAAGGGAACCAGGATAAATCTGTGTGTGTTTTTACCTTCTGTCATTTACAGTTTTTATTTACTAACACAGCAAGATTAAACAAACTTCAAACAGTCTCTTAAACAATCTCCAAAACTCTAAAAACAGAAAAATTGTCCAACACCTAATTCACGCCCCCCTCTTAGGTGCAACTCTGTTCTTACAATTGGTATCAGAGCAGGTTTTTGGTAATTTGCTCCTAGATTCATGGCTTCCGCACAACTTGTTTTTAGAGATGGTGGTAGCAGTAACAAACCACCCTGCTTTGTTGGTGAACATTATGATCTATGGAAAATATGTATGCAAGCATACCTTGAGGCTCAAGGAGATGACATATGGGAGGCAGTAGAAAACGGTCCATATGTTCCAACAACAGTTATCAACAATAAAGAGGAAATAAAAATAAAAGCCTCATGGACAGATGATGAAAAGAGAAAAGTACTGTTTGATAAGAAAGCAAAAAATATGTTACAATCAGCATTGGGTATGGATGAATTCTTTCGCATATCCCACTGCAAAACAGCAAAAGAGATATGGGATACTCTGGAAGTAACCCATGAAGGAACAATTGAGGTAAAAACGTTCAAAACTGAACACTTTATCTCAAGAATACGAAATGTTTAGAATGCAACCAGGAGAAGCAATCCTGGACATGCAGAAACGTTTTTCCCATTTAACAAACCATTTAACAGCACTTGGCAAGAACTTTACTAATGATGAATTGAACCTAAAGGTTCTAAGATCATTAACCAGAGCATGGCAGCCAAAAGTGACAGCAATTTCTGAAAAGAAAAGTTTGTCAAAAATGTCACTCTCAGCACTCTTTGGAAAGTTACAAGAACACGAAATAGAATTAGAAAGACTGGAAAAGAATGAGAATTTGGAGAAGAAAAAAAAGAATATAGCATTGAAAATAGAATCAAAAGAAATAATAAATGAAGAAGTTTCAGATGAAGATGAAAACATCACTTCCCTGGTTAAAAAGTTCGGTAAGTTTCTTCAAAACGATAAAACATTTAAGAAGAAAAAAACCTTCGAGAAGAAAGATGTCTTCACTACAAATCAGAATGTCACTTGCTTTGAATGTGGGAAAGAAGGACATATGAAAGCAGAATGTCCTAACCTTATCAAGAAAAATGCTAACAGAAGGAAGGAACTCAAAAAGGCATACATAGCGTGGGAAGATAATGAAGTAAGTTCTTCATCAAATTCATATAATGACGAATGCGCTAATGTTGCTTTGATGGCATCTCATCATTCTGATAATGAAGAAGAGGTTAGTAGTAATACTATTTGTTATGATAATAATGATTCTTGTGTTGAAGATAATGATGCACAACAAGCCATTAAAGAACTACTTAATGAATGTAAAAATCTGTACAAAGTAGTGTCAAATCAAAAGAAACAGATTTTATCCCTAAATGAAAAGATTGACACTGTGGAACAAAATTCTGAAAAACAAAAACAGATTTCTACATGCATTAAATGTGATTCACTTTCTTTTAAAATTGTCCAAATGAATAGAGTTATAGAAAGGTATGAAAAGGGACAATTCGGATTGGAAAATATACTTAGCATGCAAAGATATTCAAATGACCAAAGTGGACTTGGTTACTCAAAATTTGATAAACTAAGTATTGGTAAAACTACCTTTGTAAAAGCAAGTAACCAATCTAAAGATGAGAAAGAAATGGCTGTTCAAAAGAATCATTTTTGTTCTAAGAAAAGTATTATTCAAAAGAAACCATGCTTTCCTGAAAAGAGTCCAAAATGTTTTTATTGTGGTCTTAATGGTCACACACCTAATGCTTGTTACTTTAGGAACATTGGTGTTCCACAAGGGCATTATGTGTGGGTCAAGAAAGGTACTAACATTCAAGGACCCAAAGCACTCTAGGTACCAAATGAAACCATAAACTTGTTTTGTAGGAATATACACAAAGAACCTAAAAAATGTGGTACTCAGATAACGGATATGTTTACAAAGCCATTACCTAGAGATTCATTCTACAATATCCAAAAGGAACTAAGCATTCTAAATGAGAATGATCTCAAAATGGTTTGAAAGCTTTGTAAGTCATAGCAGTTTTAATTTTAAATTTTTTATCTTTTTTTTACTTGATATTTGATTCTTTGACATCTGTGTATGTTTTGCTACATGTTTAAAATATTGTTTTGGTCTGTTTATTGTTAAAAATTTCACTTTGGAAACGAAATTATTACTGTCGTATTCGAATACAGACAGGTTGTAGTCGAATACACGTTCCCAGAAAAATTTGTATTCGAATACGCCAAGTCTGTAGTTGACTACAGTTTCAAAATTTTTTCTATATAAAAGGGATTGTTAACAGTTTTAGGTTACAAATACAAAACTTGGTAGCCGATTACAATCAAAGTCTCTGATTTCTTCTCTTCAAAATCTTCATCTAAACCTATCCCTAAACCTTCATACAGTCATATCTGAACCTTCCCCTCATCATCCATTGCGTATGAGATTATTGTGAAATCAAAATCAAAACAGGGAAGATTATCAATTTAGACACTAAACTTATTGGGGAAATTCTACACATACCTAGTGAAGGTCAGAAGATGTATCCAGGACATCTATGTGAATGGGTAAACACTACTAAGTATGATGCCTATATTTCGTTGTGCCGTTTTGACAAAGACACTATGGAAAGAAAACGCACATAGTCTGGATCGGAGTATGCTAGACAAAGATATGGTGTTGGTAATCTGACTGTTGACAACAGATTACTACATTATTTCTTAAGTTACATTTTTATACCAAAAGCAGGGAACTACTCACAAATCTCTGAATTTGAACTTCAAGTTATGACTTTTATGATTGAAGGTGCTGATTTAAATTGGGCATACTTTGTTCATTCAGTTCTATATGCTTCAAAAGATTCTATAGCTTTACCCTATGCCAGAGAAGTCACAAGAATTCTGGATCATTTTAAGGTTGATTTCTCAGGTGAGGTATTGTACCAGACCACCAAAGACAATCTGCTGGACTTAAGTGTTTTGCCCAATATGAAAATAGTTTGGAGTGAATCACTTCAAATTTATGTTCATAAGGGTGATCTTGGACAAAGTTCATCAACTGCCCAAGATGAAAATACAGAAGGAGTTGAACCAACAACAGGCCCAGCAGTAGCACCAGAAGCAGCATCAGAAGATGTACCAGAAGCAGCAACAACAGTAGCACCAGAACCAAACAATATAGCACATGCTGAAGACTTCATTACAAACAGAATGATCATAGACAAACATAACTTCCTTCAAACTTTTGTCACAGATCAATTCCAACGTTTGAATGAGTCTTTCAGTAATCAAACTCAGAACATGACTGCTGCCTTCAACCACAAATTCCAAGATCTTGAAAACACCATCAATACACAACATACATTTTTTCTTCAAGAAATTAGCGACCTATCAGAAAAAATTGACCATCTACATATTCCGCCAAACTCAGATGATTAGAATTGCCTATTTGCAGTTTTTTTTGTTATTTGTTTCTGCTACTGTTTGATTTTCCCTATTTTAAAAACTCTTAAGTTTATTTTAATTGTAAATTTGAACATCGTTAATTAAGTTGTTTTCTTCCAGATAATCATGTGTTGCCTCTGTTTATTTACGACATTTGTGCATATCTTGTTTGCTATGTGATATCCTCTTCCTTTTTGATAATGTCAAAAGGGGGAGAAAAAGTGTATATATATTGTTGTTGCTAATTATGTTGAACATATCCTCCAACACTTAAGAAGGAGAAAAATATTTATCAAGGGGGAGTAAGCACACATCTAGGGGGAGATATCAAGACGTTTGAAATCCAAGCAACAAGATTTTTGTCATCATCAAAAAGGGGGAGAATGAAAATTAAAGATCTACATTTTTGATGAAGACAAAAATATCCTTGATCAAAAAGAAAAAGGATTTTTAAGCAACTTATCTTTCAAATTTATATTTAGGTAAAAGCATTTGATATTAAATCAAAATACAGTTTAAGTACAATATTTTGAGAACCTTCTGATAGCATATGCATTAAAATGTTTTATAAAAATATTTAATAACATAAACATTGTTTGAAAATAAAGTTTTTACAAAACTGGAAATCTGTATTTGAATACGAAGTGTCGTAGTCGAATACAGACTATAAAATCAGAAGCTAAAACTGAAGATCTGTATTCGAATACGAAGTGTCGTAGTCAAATACAGATTGCAAGTCAGTAGCTAATTTTAAACATTTGTATTCGACTACAGCCTTGTGTAATCGAATACAACTCAAGTCAGTGGCAAAAATCCCGTACTTGTATTCGACTACAAGCTATTGTATTCAACTACAACATTCAAATTTCAAATACAAATAGAACGTTATAGAAGTGTATTCGAATACACTAAGACTGTATTCGAATACAACTTCGAAACAATGCAACTTTTTAGTTTTGAAACATTGCACAAGTTCATCAAAACGTTTCGGAATCATTGCCATTGATCTGAAGTATTATCTTGGAATATAAATACTTCAAAACTTCAGTTTTAAACTAAATCAATCCTACCACGAACTTTGAACAACTTTCTAAAATATTTTGTGAACTTTTCAAAGTTATATTTTCATACTTCAAGTACATGCTCTACATTTTCATATCATTGAGAAAGGTTCTCTATTGTACTTGAAAGTATATTGGATTGATATCCTTGCACAAACTATTATATTCTGTTGTTCTTAATTAAGAACTTTGTTGTAAAAATCATTAAAGTTATTGTTTGAAGAAAGTGGTCTATTTTCTTCAAGTGTTGTAAACTAAGATAGTGGTGTGCTATCTTAGGCAGAGTGTTAGGAATTTGTAATTGAAGTCTTAGTGTTAGACTTGTACTTATTCTAATAGATATTGGAAAATCTCTTGTGGGGTGCAACAGGACTCGATGTACCCTTGGTTGTAAGGGGAACCAGGATGAATCTCTGTGTGTTTTTACCTTCTATCATTTACAGTTTTCATTTACTAACACAGCAAGATTAAACAAACTTCAAACACTCACTTAAACAATCTCCAAAACTTAAAAACAGAAAAATTGTCCAACACCAAATTCACCCCCCCTCTTAGGTGCAACTCTGTTCTTACACATTTTATGCATTATGAGGCTTATATTAATCCATTTTCGTTCTTAACCAACATTGTTCATCCAAGAAGTGCATTTGTGTCGTTAGATAAACATTTACGTCATTTTGTGCATCCCAAGGCCTATTCTATTCACGTTTCATTCTTCAGGAATGTATTTCATCTAAAAAGTGCGTTTGGGTCATTAGATTAACATTTACGTTATTTTGTGCATCCCAAAGCATATTCTTATATTTTTTAGTTCTTAAGGAATGCATTTCATCCAACAAGTGCGTTTGTGTCATTCAATTAACATTTACGTCATATTGTGCATCCCAACGCTTATTCTTGTTACTTTTTGTTCTTGAGGCATGTATTTCATCCAAAAAATGTGTTTGTGTTATTAGATTAACATTTACGTCATTTTGTGCATCCAAAGCCATATTCTAATCCATTTCCGTTCTAAACCAATGTAGTTGATCCAACAAGTGCATTTGTGTCATTGGATTAACATTTAAGTCATATTGTGCATCCCACCGCTTATTCTTATCACTTTTTGTTCTTATGGCATCTATTTCATTAAAAAAGTGCATTTGTGTCATTGGATTAACATTTATGTCATTTTGTGCAACCCAACACTTATTCTAATCACTTTTTGTTCTTAAGGATTGGATTTATTTCACAAAGTGCGTTTGTGTCATTGGATTAATATTTACATTATTTTGTGCATCCCAAGGCTGAATCTATTTACTTTTCGTTCTTAAGGAATGTGTTTCATCCAAAAAGTGCGTTTGTGTCATTAGATTAACATTTACGTCATTTTGTGCATCCCTAGTCTTATTCTAATCACTTTTCAATCTTAAGGAATGTATTTCATTCAAAAAGTGCATTTGTGTCATTAGATTAATGTTTATGTCATTTTGTGCATCCCAAGGCTTATTTATCCATTTTTTCTAAACCAATGTAGTTCATCCAATAAGTGCATATTTACGTCGTGTTGTACATCCCAATGCTTATTCTAATCACTTTTCATTCTTAAGTAATGTATTTCATCCAAAAAGTGCATTTGAGTCATTGGATTAACATCCATTTTCATTCTTAAGGAATGTATTTCATCTAAAAAGTGTGTTTGTGTCATTAGATTAACATTTCGGTCATTTTGGTACATCCCAAGACTTATTTTACTCACTTTTTATTCTTAAGGAATGTATTTATCCAAAAAGTGCGTTTGTGTCATTGGATTAACATTTTTGTCATTATGTGCATCCCAAGGCTTATTCTAATCCATTTTCGCTTTTATGGAAAATATGTCATCCAAAAAATGCGTTTGTGTCGTTGGATTAACATTTACGTGATTTTGTGCATCCCAACTCTTATTCTAATCACTCTTTGTTCTGAAGGATTGTATTTCATCCAAAAAGTGCGTTTCTATCATTGGATTAACATTTACATCATTTTGAGCATCCCGAGGCTTATTCTAATCCATTTTCGTTCTTAACCAACGTAGTTCATCCAGTAACTGCATTTGTGTCGTTGGATTAACATTTGTGTCATTTTGTGCATCCCAATGATTATTCTAATCACTTTTCGTTCTTAAGGAATGTATTTCATCCAAAAAGTGCTTTTGTGTCATTGGATTAACATTTACGTCATTTTGTTCATCCCAAGCCCTATTCTAATCATTTTTTGTTCTTAAGCAATGTACTTCATCCAATAAGTGCATTTGTGTCATTGGATTAACATTTACGTCATATTGTGCTTTACAACGCTTATTCTAATCACTTTTTGTTTTTAAGGCATGCATTTCATTCATAAAGTGCGTTTGTGTCATTAGATTAACATTTACTTCATTTTGTGCATCCCAAAGGCTTATTCTAATCAATTTTTGTTCTTAAGGAATGTATTTTATCCATAAAGTGCGTTTGTGTCATTGGATTAACATTTACATCATTTTGTGCATCGCAAGGCTTATTCTAATCCTATTTCGTTCTTATGGAATGAATTTCATCCAAAAAGTGTGTTTGTTTCATTGGATTAACATTTACGTCATTTTGTGCAACCCGAGGCTTATTCTAATCCATTTTTGTTCTTAACGAACGTAGTTCATCCAATAAGTTCATTTGTGTCGTTGGATTAACATTTATGTCATTTTGTGCATCCCAAGGCTTATTCTAATGTCATTTTGTTCTTAAGGAATGTATTTCATCCAACAAGTGCGTTTGTGTCATTAGATTGACATTTACGTCATTTTGTGCATCCCAAGGCTTAAACTTATCCATTTTTAGTCTTAAGGAAG
Source organism: Cicer cuneatum (assembly GCA_037974295.1). NCBI lineage: Eukaryota > Viridiplantae > Streptophyta > Magnoliopsida > Fabales > Fabaceae > Cicer > Cicer cuneatum. Next base: position 49,284,535 of record JBBPBO010001986.1, read on the forward strand.
TTATTTCATCCAAAAAGTGCAGTGGTGTTATGAGATAAACATTTAGGTCATTTTCTGCATCCCAAGGCTTATTCTAATCACTTTTCGTTCTTAAGCAATGTACTTCAACCAATAAGTACGTTTGTGTCATTGGATTAATATTTACGTCATTTGGTACATCCCAAGGCTTATTCTAATCAATTTTCGTCATTTTGTGCATCCCAAGATTTATTCTAATGACTTTTCATTGATAAGGATTGGATTTCGTCCAAAAAGTGCGTTTGTGTCATTCGATTAACATTTACGTCATTTTGTGCATCCCAATGATTATTCTAATTAATTTTTGTTCTGAAGCAATGATTTCATCCAAAAAGCGCGTTTGTGTCATTATATTAACATTTTTGTAATTTGTGCATCCCAAGGCTTATTCTAATCACTTTTCGTTCTTATGGAATGTATTTCTTCCAAAAAGTGAGTTTGTGTCATTGGATTAACATTTTTGTCATTTTGTGCATCCCAAGGCTTATTCTAATCCATTTTCGGTCTGAAGCAATGTATTTCATTAAAAAAGTGCATTTGTGTCATCCAAAAGTGCGTTTGTTTAATTGGATTTACATTTACGTCATTTTGTGCATCCCAAGGCTTATTCTAATCACATTTCATTCTTAAGGAATGTATTTAATCCAAAAAGTGCGTTTGTTTCACTGGATTAACATTTACATCATTTTGTGCATCCCAACGCTTATTCTAATCGCTTTTTGTTCTTATGGAATGTAACTCATCCAAAGAGTGTGTTTGTGTCATTGGATTAACATTTACATCATTTTAAGCATCCCAAGGCCTATTCTAATCACTTTTCGTTCTTAAGCAATGTACTTCATCCAAAAAGTGCGTTTGTGTCATTGGATTATGAAGGTGCAACCATGAGAAGGGGGTTGAATTGTGTTTGACTAACTTGAATACTTTTTTCTGTTTTTGCAGTTTTAAAACAAAACTTGATGTATGAATAAAACAGAGTTAGCAGCGGATATAAAGTAAAAATAAAAACACATAATTTTATACTGGTTCACCGTTAATGAGGCTACGTCCAGTCCCTTCACCTTGAAGGATTTCACTAATTCAAACGTTGAATTACAACAGTTCCACTGACCCACTAAGTCAGTCTTCTCAAACAGTCTAACACTCCTAGACTCTTGAGGAATATATCACCTTGACTTCGTAAGTCAAGTCTTCTCCTACCAATCCGACAACCCCAGATTGTAGAAGGAATTACAACGCCTTGAATCTAATTGCCAAGTAATCTGCTACCCCTTCTGACTCCCTCAGATTGTAGACTCTACTTAAAAAACTTAGATATAACAAAACGGAAAGAAAATAACACGAGTGCTTGCTTCTGGAAAGCTGGAACTCACAATTAACCTCACTGAAAACTTGAGTGTTTGCTTTGGAAGTGTATGACTCTTTTGTGATTTTCGATGCTAAGTATTCTGCCTTGAGCCTCCTTTTATCGATGCGAATTAGGGTCTCTTCCAAGCTTAATTTCAAGTTGTATCATGCTAGATTCTCTTGCAAAAATATCTTGACCAATCGGGCTTCACTTAAATAAAAAACATATCTTTTTAAGCTTCAGATTTGCTTTCAAAGATAACTGGCCTATCATGTCTTTAGTTTCTTCTCGCCAACAGTTTTTGAATTCCACAAGACTTCACTTTATTTTTGAATCAAATCCTTTTAATACTTTCATCAAATTTAATTAAATCTCCATCGTTAATCCTGATGATTAAATCTGGACCGTTTGATCTTCTGCGCTAGTCTACATCTATTCCATACTAAGTGATCTGCTGTGATCCTTTGATTTCGGCCAGCTCTGGACGACACTTTCTGATCTTCTAATCTCGGCCAACCTGGACTTGCAAACTGATCTGTTGTGATCCTCTGATCTCGGCCAATGCTGGACCACACATTCTGACCTTCTAATTTCGGCCAACACTGGCCCATGGTCTGATCTTCTGATCTCGGCCAACATTGGGCCATATACTTAAATCTTGACCATTGATCTGAACCTTTTCCCTCTGATCTGGACCAATTCTGAACTGGGTCTAGATTGAAGTGAAATTAAATTTCACAAATAATATTTTAGTATGGACATTTTACCTTCTGATTTGGATCAGGTACGGATCAAATATGGACATCATTTCTTTTGGTCTGGACTTAGTTTCCTACCCTGAACCATGCTATCTTCTGGTTTGGGTCATATCTAGATTGAATCTCTTGTTCTGGACCCATTAATTTATCCTCTGATTAAGTCTGGTTCAATTCTGGCCTGTTTTTATCATTTCACTACCAGGCCATCTTCTGGTCATAGTAACTTCTGGTCTCAGTCTGACTAATGATTCCTTCTAGTCTGGATCAAGTCTGCCTCTAGCAGGCTTCTTTCTGGTCTGGTCCAGGTCTCCTTCTAACTTTGCTTCCTTCTGATCTGGGCCAGTAAAGATATCCTCTGGTAATTTCAGGATGCATCCTCTGGTACCTTCTGGATGCATTATCTGGTGTCTTCATCTTCTACCTCTGGAACCTTTATCTTCTGGTGGCATTTAACGTAATCTTTCTAAGTACAAAATAAGGTTACATGGAGTGCCTTTGTAAACATCAAAATCCTAAGTACTTAGAACCAACTTGGTTCCAACAATCTCCCCCTTATTGATGATGACCAAACCTTAACTTATTTTGCTAGCTTGTAACCCGAGGTACTTGAAATACTCCCCCTCAGACCAATCTCTCCCCCTAAGTTTGATACTGACTTTTTCTTCTCTTTTTCAACTCCTTCTTGAATCATTCTTTCTTTTCTTCTCTTCTCCTCTCCTTTTGAACTCCTTCTCTATTCATCTCTTTCTGATTTATTTTTCTCTCTCCCTCTTTCTTCTCCTTTTCAACTTCTTCTCTTTTCACTCTTTCTTTTTCTCTCTCCCTATTTCTTCTCCTTTTCAACTCCTTCTCTTTTCATCTCTTTCTTTTTTTTTCGCTGCTCGTTTCTTTTTATCTCTCATTTTCTACTTATTTCTCCATTTTCTCTCTCTCTCTCTCTCTCCCCCTTTTTGTCATCAGCAAAAAAGAGGTCCTACTATTTTTGTATCTTTTTGTTTTTCTATTTTTATTTTTTTACAAAGTACAGAAAGTAAAGACATAAAATAAAATTACAAGAAAATTAAAAACTCCTAAGATGACTACTTGAGCTAGTCAGATATGGAGGTAATGCTGAGATGCTTCTTAATAAACTCGAAACTATCTTCAGGTAGTGCTTTGGTGAAGATGTCAGCCCATAGATGATCAGTGTCCACAAACTGGATGCTTAACGTCCCTTTTTGAACATGGTCCCTAATGAAATGGTGTTTTATTTCAATGTGTTTGGCTCTAGAGTGGGGGGTTTAATTGTATAACAAGGTAAGGTTGGTTAATCCTTTAAGGTATCTCAAGATTCGTTTGACAACAGTTTAAATGGGATTCCCTAGGGTCAACTTGAAAACGGGCACAAACACAAACACTTAAACAAAATGTCAGGTCTAGAAGCATTTAAATAAAGAAGGGATCCAATCATACCTCTGTATGTTTTTTGGTCTACCTTTTGGCTGGTTTCATCTTTCTGAAGTGAGCAGGTTCGGTGCATGGGGGTGGCCATAGGCTTACATTCACTCATTTTGATCTTTTTGAGAAGTTCTTTAGTGTATTTAGATTGGTGAATGAGTATACCTGATTTACCTTGGTGAATCTGAATTCCCAGGAAGAATTTAAGTTCTCCCATCATGCTCATTTGGAACTCTTTCTGCATTAGGTCAGAAAACTCTTTGCACAAAGTGCCATTAGTAGATCCAAAGATGATACCATCAACATAAACTTGAATAATTAAAATATCATTTTTAATGGATTTCCGAAATAGAGTTTTATCAATCTGGCCTTTATCAAATTCATTCTTAAGCAGAAAGTTACTAAGTCTGTCATACCATGCCCTTGGTGCTTGTTTTTAACCATATAAAGATTTCTTAAGTTTAAAAACATGATCTGGAAAATCAAAATTTTCAAATCCAGGGGGCTGTTTGACATAGACTTCCTCACTTATATAGCCATTTAAGAATGCACTTTTAACATCCATTTGATAGAGAACTATATCATGATTAGCAGCAAATGATAAGAGAATTCTAATTGCTTCTAACCTGGCCACTGGAGCAAATGTCTCTATGTAATCGATACCTTTCTGTTGACTGTATCCTTCAGCTACTAGTCTGGCATTGTTCCTTACCACTTCACCCTTTTCATTGAGTTTATTCCTGAACACCCACTTGGTTCTAATAATGTTTTTGTTTGGTCTGGATACCAGATCCCAAACATCATTCCTTTAGCTCTTCTAGCATTGCAAGTATCCAACCTTCCTCTGCCAAAGCTTCATCAATATTGGTTGGTCTGCATCAACTTCTATTTCTGGAAGATCTGTAACTGCTTCTAATTCTGATAAATCAACTTCAGGTTCTGGTAAATATGTAACAGCTTCTAATTCTGATAAGTCAGCTTCTGGTTCTTGTAAATCTGTAACAGCTTCTGATTCTGATAAATCAGTTTCTAGTTCTAATAAAAAACTAGATTTCTCTTCAGATTTATCTTTTGAAGATTTGTCATGTGTTGCTGACTTGCTTGTATCCTCTACCTTTCTAGGTACTTCTGTTTCTTCTGCTTCTGCTTCTGCTCCTGCTCCCTTTGGTTCTGGTGAACCTGCACTATCTTTATCTTGCTTTGATTTGTCAAGATCAAGTAGTTTGTCATATAACATAATATAAATCAATTAATTTAAAAATGAACTCAATACAGCCAAACCATTAATTCTGCTTCTGGTGGTTTCTGCTTGTTTTTGAAATCACTAGAATGTTGTTTCTGCTGAAGTGTTCAATTCATGTGAATCATCTGGTTCCTCTGACAGTTTGATAACCTACAGAATACTTATCTAGCTTTGATTTTTAATATCAAGCTTCTTGTGATCACAGTAGACATAAATTTCAAACAATAATAGTATTTACAGCAAGATGTAACCTATATGTCAACAATTTCAGTTTTATTCTGAAAATCCTCTTGCTTCTGATTTTCAGATTGCGAATCTGTATGTTATGTGATTACATGGATTGGATGAGGGGATTTGAATTCCCTTCTAGGTTTGTAGTCTTGATGAATCTCACTGGAGTGTTTGAAGAACTCTCCTGATTCTGATTCTTCTCTTTCTGCTTTGGCTGATACACCATGTTCCTCTGGTGATTCTTGTTCATGTTTTGGTTCCAGTAACTTTGGTGAATCTGGTGATTATATTGATTCTTGTAATTATGCTGGTCCTTGTTCGGGTTCTGGTACTGATTCTGGTTCTAGTGTTGATTCTGGTTCTAGTTCCTGTACCTCTGATACTGGTTCCAGTTCCTGTTCTGATTTTGGTTCCAGCGTTGGTTCTGGTTCCAGTTCTTGTACCTCTGATACTGGTTCTGGTTCTGATTCTGGTTCCAGTGCCTGTTCTGATTCGTGTGATATGTGTGATTTCTTTGATATTTCCTGTTCCTCCTATGATTTTGGTTCTGGTTCTCATAGGTACTGTGTTGACCAGTTCTTCTTCTACCAGAGTCAATTTGCTTCTGTTTGCTAGATGTTGGAACATAAACCTTCTTCAGCTTGTGCATTGCCAACATCCATTGTCCAGGCATCATTGTTGGTGTCTCCTTCTGGTTGCTCAGAATATCTACAACATAGACAATTTGATCTTTTGGTACCCGAAATTGATTGGGTCCAGGTTTGTTAGTTTTAACAACTCTCTAATCTTGTTTAGATTTTACCATAAGCCAAGATACTTCAGAGTGACCTTTCTTAGTAAAAACATCAGAATGAACAGTTTTAGTATCAGCAATAGTTTCTGTAAAACCAAGACCTCTCTTTCCAATGTTACTGTTTCCATAACTCAGATGCATATTTACTTCTCTCCATTCCATTAGATATAAAGTTTTGAAAAAATTGCTCATGCATATCAGATTCACAAACAGTTTTGGAAGTGGAACAAATCTCACTTTTGAGAGTTTGGTTTTCAGATTTGAGTCTTGCAACTTCAGTTTTAAAATCCTTGTTTTCAATTGCATACTCAGAATTTCGATTATGTAAAACTTAGACTTCTTTGGTCAGATTTTTCTTATCTTCCCTAAGAGTTATCAGTTTTAAAGACATCTTATTGTTTGCATTTAAGAAATCTTTTACATCCTCAATTAATTCAGATTTAGAGAGATCAGAAAATACCTCATTGTCTTCATCTTCTGATTCTGTTCTAGAGCCTGAACTGTATCCAGAACTTGAGTTGGTATGAGCCATCAGAGCCAGAATTGCTTCCTCTGATGTGCTTCCAGACTTGCCTGAATGACCGCTTTGGTCATTCTTCCTTCTGCCTACTTTCCTTCCTAAAACTGTGCCTTTATGAAGTCTAGTGAAAGACTTGATGTGTGCAATCATTGTTGTTTCTGCCTCTTCTTCATCGGACGATTCTTCTTCTGATTTTGATATATCCCAGGCTGCCATCAGACCTTTCTTTCTAAATCAGGAACTCTTCTTGTGCTGTTTTTCTTTTCCAGATTTGGACATTCTGACTTGATATGTCCAGGTTCATTGCATCCATAACAGATGATGCTCTTCTTGTCAGATTCTTCCTTTCCTTTGCTATTATGTTTCTTCTTGGAACCTCTTCTCTTCCTGTTTTCCCAGATCTTAACCATCTGTTTGGTTAAGTAAGCCATATCATCACAATCACTGTCGCTATCCTCTGCCTTTGCAGCTTTCTTATGTTTCGACTTTAGGGCCAGATTCTTCTTCTTCTTTGGTTCATCTACTTCTAGTTCTATTTCATGAGACCTGAGTGAGCTGATCAGATCTTCAAGTTTTAAGTTGTTCAGATCTTTGGCTTGCTGAACTGCAGTAACCATTGGTCTCCACTTGGTTGGTAAGCTTCTTAGAATCTTCTTGACATGATATGCTGTTGTGTAGCTTTTCTTCAAGACCTTCAGTCCAAATATCAGAGTCTGGAATCTGCAGAATATTCCATCAATGTTTTCATCATCTTCCATCTTGAACATCTCATACTGTTTGACCAGTATGTTAGCCCTTGCTTCTTGAACCTACTAGCTTCCTTCATAGGTCAGAACCAGACTGTCGAATATGCTCTTTGCTGTTTCTTTATCTTTGCATATGTCAAAATCCTTGAATATGATGGCACTGATCATGATGTTTCTGGACTTGTGATGAAGTTTGTATAATCTGCTCTGGTCTGGTTTCATATCATCTATGTCCAGTTCTTTAGTTGGATCATCTGGAACAGTAGGTGCAGTGTATCCTTTGACTATCATCTTCCATAATTTAGGATATTGAGATATGAAGAAACTTCTCATACTGTCCTTCCAATACTCAAACCTTTCTCCATCGAACAGTGGGGGTCTGTTGATGTTGCCTCCCAATTCTTCTGACATGTTGAACCTTTGCTCAACCACAGTTAAGTGCTCAGTCTTGAGACCGAGCTCTGATGCCAATTAAATGTGCAAACACAAGAAGGGGGGTTGAATTGTGTTTGACTAACTTGAATACTTTTTCTGGTTTTGCAGTTTTAAAACAAAACTTGATGTATGAATAAAACAGAGTTAGCAACGGATATAAAGTAAAAATAAAAATACATAATTTTATACTGGTTCACCGTTAACGAGGCTACGTCCAGTCCCTTCACCTTGAAGGATTTCACTAATTCAAACCATGAATTACAACAGTTCCACTGACCCTCCAAGTCAGTCTTCTCAAATAGTCTAACAATCCTAGACTCTTGAGGAATACAGCACCTTGACTTCCTAAGTCAAGTCTTCTCATACCTATCTGACAACCCCAGATTGTAGAAGGAATTACAACGCATTGAATCTAATTGTCAAGTAATCTGCTACCCCATCTAACTCCCTCAGATTGTAGACTCTACTTCAACAACTGAGATCTAACACAAGGGAAAGAAAATAACACGAGTGCTTGCTTCTGGAAAGCTGGAACTCACAATTAACCTCACCGAAAACTTGAGTGTTTGCTTTGGAAGTGTATGACTCTTTTGTGATTTTCGATGCTAAGTATTCTGCCTTGAGCCTCCTTTTATAGATGCGAATTAGAGTCTCTTCCATGCTTAATTTTGAGTTGTATCTTGCTGGATTCTCTTGCAAAAATATCTTGACCAATCGGGCTTCACTTAAATAAAAAACATATCTTTTTAAGCTTCTGATTTGCTTTATAAAATAATTGGCCAATCATGTCTTTAGTTTCTTCCCGCCAACAGCTTCTGAATTCCACAAGACTTCACTTTATTTTTGAATCAAATCCTTTTAATACTTTGATCAAATTTAATTAAATCTCCACCGTTAATCCTCAGGATTAAATCTGGACCGTTTGATCTTCTACACTAGTCCACATCTGGACCATACTATGTGATCTGCTGTGATCCTTTGATTTCGGCCAGCCCTGGACCACACTTTCTGATCTTCTGATCTCGGCCAACCTGGACTTGCAAACTGATCTGATGTGATCCTCTGATCTCGGCCAATGCTGGACCACACTTTCTGATCTTCTAATTTCTGCCAACACTAGGCCATGGTCTGATCTTCTGATCTCGGCCAACTCTGGGCCATATACTTAAATCATGACGATTGATCTGAACCTTTTCCCTCTAATCTGGACCAATTCTGAACTGGGTCTGGATTGAACTGAAATTAAATCTGGACAAATAATATTTCAGTCTGGACATTTTACCTTCTGATTTGGATCAGGTCTCGATCAAATCACGACATCATTTATTCTGGTCTGGACATAGTTTCATACCCTGAACCATGCTATCTTCTGGTCTGGGTCAAATCTGGATTGAATCTCTTGTTCTGGATCCATTAATTTATCCTCTGATTAAGTCTGGATCAAGTCTGGGCTGTTTTATCATTTCACTACCAGGCCATCTTTTGGTCATAATAACTTCTAAGTCTGACTAATGATTCCTTCTGGTCTGGATCAAGTCTTCCTCTGGCAGGCTTCCTTCTGGTCTGGTCCAGGTCTCCTTCTGACTTTGCTTCCTTCTGATCTGGGCCAGCAAAGATATCCTCTGGTAATTTCAGGATGCATCCTCTTATACCTTCTGGATGCATTATCTGGTGTCTTCATCTTCTACCTCTGGTACCTTCTAGATGCATTATCTGGTGTCTTCATCTTCTACCTCTGGAACCTTTATCTTCTGGTGGCATTTTATGTAATCTTTCTAAGTACAAAATAAGGTTACATGGAGTGCTTTTGTAAACATCTAAATCCTAAGTACTTAGAACCAACTTGGTTCCAGCAATCTCCCCCTTTTTGATGATGACAAAACCTTAATTTATTTTGCTAGCTTGTAACTCGATGTACTTGAAATACTCCCCCTCAGACCAATCTCTCCCCCTAAGTCTGATACTGACTTTTTCATCTCCTTTTTAACTCCTTCTTGAATCACTCTTTCTTTTCTTCTGTTCTCCTCTCCTTTTCAACTCCTTCTCTATTCATCTCTTTCTGATTTATTTTTCTCTCTCCCTGTTTCTTCTCCTTTTCAACTCCTTCTCTTTTCACTCTTTCTTTTTCTCTCTTTATTTTTTTTCTCTCTCCATGTTTCTTCTTCTTTTCAACTCCTTCTCTTTTCATCTCTTTCTTTTTTTTTTCGCTCCTCCTTTCTTTTTATCTCTCCTTTTCTACTTATTTCTTCTTTTTCTATCTCTTTCTCCCCATTTTTGTCATCAGCCAAAAAAAGGTCCTACTATTTTTGTATCTTTTTGTTTTTTTTATTTTTAGTTTTTTACAAAGTACCGAAAGTAAAGACATAAAATAAAATTACAAGAAAATTAAAAACTCCTTAGATGCTTAACGTCCCTTTTTGAACATAACCCCTAATGAAATGGTGTTTTATTTCAATGTGTTTGGCTCTAGAGTGGGGGGTTTAATTGTATAACAAGGTAAGGTTAGTGGTTCCTTTAAGGTATCTCAAGATTCGTGTGACAACAGTTTAAATGGGATTCCCTAGGGTCAGCTTGAAAATGGGCACAAACACAAACACTTAAAAAAATGTCAGGTCTAGAAGCAGTTAAATAAAGAAGGCATCCAATCATACCTCTGTATGTTTTATGGTCTACCTTTTGGCTGGTTTCATTTTTCTCAAGTGAGCAGGTTGGGTGCATGAGGGTGGCCATAGGCTTACATTCACTCATTTTGAACTTTTTAAGAAGTTCTTTAGTGTATTTAGATTGGTGAATGAGTATACTTGATTTACCTTGGTGAATCTGAATTCCTAAGAACAACTGAAGTTCTCTTATCATGCTCATTTGGAACTTTTTCTGCATTAGGTCAGAAAACTCTTTGCACAAAGTGGCATTAGTAGATCCAAAGATGATATCATCAACATAAACTTGAATAATTAAAATATCATTTTTAATGGATTTCCTAAATAGAGTATTATCAATCAGGCCTCTATCAAATTCATTCTTAAGCAAAAAGTTACTAAGTCTCTCATACCATGCCCTTGGTTCTTGTTTTAAACCATATAAAGATTTCTTAAATTTAAAAACATGGTCTGGAAAATCAGAATTTTCAAATCGAGGGAGCTGTTTGACATAGACTTCCTCACTTATATAGACATTTAAGAATGCACTTTTAAAATCTATTTGATATAGAACTATACCATGATTAGCAGAAAATGATAAGAGAATTCTAATTGCTTCTAACCTGGCCACTGGACCAAATGTCTCTGTGTAATCGATACCTTTCTGTTGACTGTATCCTTGAGCTACTAGTCTGGCTTTGTTCCTTAGCACTAAGTCTGATACTGACTTTTTCTTCTCCGTTTCAACTCCTTCTTGAATCACTCTTTCTTTTATTCTTTTCTCCTCTCCTTTTCAACTCCTTCTCTATTCATCTCTTTCTGATTTATTTTAATCTCTCCCAGTTTCTTCTCCTTTTCAACTCCTTCTCTTTTCATCTCTTTCTTTTTTTTTTGCTCCTTCTTAATATTTATCTCTCCTTTTCTACTTATTTCTCCGTTTTCTCTCTCTCCCCCCTTTTTGTCATCAGCCAAAAACAGGTCCTACTATTTTTTTATCTTTTTTTTGTACAAAGTACAGAAAGTAAAGACAAAAAATAAAATTACTAGAAAATTAAAAACTCCTAAGATGACTACTTGAGCTAGTCAGATATGGAGGTAATGCTGAGATGCTTCTTAATGAACTCGATCCTATCTTCAGGTAGTGCTTTGGTGAAGATGTCAGATATGGAGGTAATGCTGAGATGCTTCTTATTCTAATCACTTTTCATTCTTAAGGAATGTATTTCATCCAAAAAGTGCGTTTGTGTCATTGGATTAACATTTACGTCATTTTGTGCATCCCGAGGCTTATACTAATCAATTTTTGTTCTTAAGGAATATATTTCATCCAAAAAGTGCATTTGTGTCATTGGATTAACATTTACGTCATTTTGTGCATCCCAAGGCTTATTCTAATCGATTTTCTTTCTTAAGGAATGTATTTCGTCAAAAAAGTGCGTTTGTTTCATTGGATAAACATTTTCGTCATTTTGTGCGTCCCAAGGTTTATTCTAATCACTTTTCATTCTTAAGGAATGTATTTCATACAAAAAGTGCTTTTGGGTCATTGGATTAACATGTCTGTCATTTTGTGCATCCTAAGGCTTATTTACTTCATTTTGTCCATTGGATTAATATTTACTTCATTTTGTCCATCCCAACGCTTATTTTGCTCACATTTTATTCTTCAGGAATGTATTTAATCTATAAAGTGCGTTTGTGTCATTGGATTATCATTTACATTGTTGTGTGCATCCCTAGGCTTATTCTAACAACAATTCATTTTAAGGAATGTATTTCACCCAAAAAAGTGTGTTTGTGTCATTGGATTAACATTTACGTCTTTTTGTGCATCCCAAGGCCTTTTCTAATCCATTTTCGTTCTTAAGGAATGTATTTGAACCTAAAAGGGCATTAGAGTCATTAGATTAACATTTTGGTCATTTTGTGCATCTCAAGGCTTATTCTAACCAATTTTCGTTCTTAAGGAATATAATTCATCCAAAAAGTAAGTTTTTGTCATTGGATTAACATTTACGTCATGTTTTGCATCCCTAGGCTTATTCTAATCCATTTTCATTCTTAAGGAATGTATTTCATCAAAAAAGTGCGTTTGTGTCATTGGATTAAAATTTACGTCATATTGTGCTTCACAACGCTTATTCTAATCACTTTTTGTTTTTAAGGCATGTATTTCATTCAAAAAGTGTGTTTGTGTCATTGGATTAACGTTTACGTCATTTTCTGCATCCCAAGGCTGATTCTAATCAATTTTCCTTCTTAAGGAATATTTTTCATCCAAAAAGTGCGTTTGTTTCTTTGGATTAACATTTACGTTATTTTGTGCATCCTAAGGCTTATTCTAATCCATTTTCGTTCTTATGGAATGTATTTCATCCAAAAAGTGCGTTTGTTTCATGGGATTAACATTTACTTCATTTTGTGCATCCCTATGCTTATTCTAATCACTTTAATTTCTTAAGGAATGTATTTCATCCAGAAAGTGCGTTTGTTTCATGGAATTAATATTTACCTCATTTTGTGCATCCTAAGGCTTATTCTAATCCACTTTCGTTCTTAACGAATGTATTTCATCCAAAAAGTGCGTTTGTTTCATGGGATTAACATTTACGTCGTTTTGTGCATCCTAATGTTTATTCTAATCACTTTTCATACTTAAGGAATGTATTTCGTCCAAAAAGTGCGTTTGTTTCATGGGATTAATATTTACTTCATTTTGTCCATCCCAACGCTTATTTTGCTCACATTTTATTCTTCAGGAATGTATTTAATCTATAAAGTGCGTTTGTGTCATTGGATTATCATTTACATTGTTGTGTGCATCCCTAGGCTTATTCTAATAACATTTGGTTTTAAGGAATGTATTTCACCCAAAAAAGTGTGTTTGTGTCATTTGATTAACATTTACGTCTTTTTGTGCATGCCAAGAATTTTTCTAATCCATTTTCGTTCTTAAGGAATGTATTTCAACCAAAAAGTTCATTAGAGTCATTAGATTAACATTTTGGTCATTTTGTGCATCTCAAGGCTTATTCTAACCAATTTTCGTTCTTAAGGAATATAATTCATCCAAAAAGTATGTTTTTGTCATTGGATTAATATTTACGTCATGTTTTGCATCCCTAGGCTTATTCTAATCCATTTTCATTCTTAAGGAATGTATTTCATCCAAAAAGTGCGTTTGTGTCATTGGATTAAAATTTACATCATATTGTGCTTCACAACGATTATTCTAATCACTTTTTGTTTTTAAGGCATGTATTTCATTCAAAAAGTGTGTTTGTGTCATTGGATTAACATTTACGTCATTTTCTGCATCCCAAGGCTGATTCTAATCAATTTTCCTTCTTAAGGAATATTTTTCATCCAAAAAGTGCGTTTGTTTCTTTGGATTAACATTTACGTTATTTTGTGCATCCTAAGGCTTATTCTAATCCATTTTCGTTCTTATGGAATGTATTTCATCCAAAAAGTGCGTTTGTTTCATGGTATTAACACTTACTTCATTTTGTGCATCCCTATGCTTATTCTAATCACTTTAATTTCTTAAGGAATGTATTTAATCCACAAAGTGCGTTTGTTTCATGGAATTAATAATTACCTCATTTTGTGCTTCCTAAGGCTTATTCTAATCCATTTTCGTTCTTAAGGAATGTATGTCATCCAAAAAGTGCGTTTGTTTCATGGGATTAATATTTACCTCATTTTGTCCATGCCAACGCATATTTTGATCACATTTTATTCTTAATGAATGTATGGAATCTAAAAAGTGCGTTTGTGTCATTGGATTATCATTTACGTCATTGTGTGCATCCTTAGGCCTATTCTAATAACATTTCATTTTAAGGAATGTATTTCACCCAAAAAAGTGTGTTTGTGTCATTGGATTAAAATTTACGTCATATGGTGCTTCACAACGCTTATTCTAATCACTTTTTGTTTTTAAGGCATGTATTTCTTTCAAAAAGTACGTTTGTGTCATTGGATTAACATTTACGTCATTTTCTGCATCCCAAGGCTTATTCTAATCAATTTTTGTTCATAAGGAATGTATTTCATCCAAAAAATGCGTTTGTGTCATTGGATTAACATTTACATAATTTTCTGCATCCCAAGGCTTATTCTAATCCATTTTCGCTCTATTGGAATGTATGTCATCAGAAACCTGCGTTTGTTTGATTGGATTACCATTTACTTGATTTTTTGCATCCCAATGCTTATTCTAATCACTTTTTGTTCCTAACGAATTTATTTGAACCAGAAAGTCCGTTTGTGTCATTGGATTATCATTTACGTCACTTTGTGCATCCCGAGGCTTATTCTAATCACTTTTCGTTCTTAAGGAATGTATTTCATCCACAAAGTGCATTGTGTCATTAGATTAACATTTACGTCATTTTGTGCATCCCAAGGCTTATTCTCATCCGTTTTCGTTCTTATGGAATGTATTTCATCCAAAAAGTGATTTTGTGTCATTTCATTAACAATTAGGTCATTTTGTGCATCACTAGGCTTGTTCTAATCCATTTTCGTTCTTAACCAACGTATTTCATCCAATAAGTGGACTTGTGTCATTGGGTTGACATTAGGTCATTTTGTGCATCCGAAGGCTTATTATAATACATTTTTGCTCTTATGGAATGTATGTCATCCAAAAAGTGCGTTTGTTTCATTGGATTAAAATTTACATCATTTTGTGCATCCCAACGCTTATTTTAATCACTTTTTTGTTCTTAAGGAACGTATTTAATCCAAAAAGTGTGTTTGTGTCATTGGATTATCATTTACGTTATTTTGTGCATCCCTAGGCTTATTCTATTAACATTTTGTTTTAAGGAATATATTTCATCCAAAATGTGCGTTTGTGTCATTGTATTAACATTTAGGTCATTTTGTGCATCCCAAGGCTTATACTAATCACTTTTTGTTCTTAAGGAATGTATTTCACAAAAATGTGTGTTTGTGTCATTGCATTAACATGTAGGACATTTTGTGCATCCCAAGGTTTATTCTAATCACTTTTTGTTCTTAAGGAATGTATTTCATCCAAAAAGTGCGTTTGTGTCATTGGATTAACATTTTCGCCATTTTGTGCATCTCAAGGCTTATTCTAATCCATTTCGCTCTTAGGGAATCTATGTCATCCAAAAGTGTGTTTGTTTCATTGGAATAACATTTACGTCATTTTGTGCGTGCCAAGGCTTACTCCTAGCCATTTTCGTTCTTAGGGAATGTATTTCATCCAAAAAGTGAATTTGTTTCATTGGATTAACATTTACGTCATTTTGTGCGTCCCAAGGCTTATTCTAATCACTTTTCATTCTAAAGGAATGTATTTCATCGATAAAGTGCGTTTATGTCATTGGATTGACATTTACGTCATTTTGTGCATCGCAAGGCCTATTCTAATCACTATTCGTTCTTAACCAATGTACTTTATCCAATCAGTGCATTTGGGTCATTGGATTAACATTTACGTTATATTGTGCTTCACAACGCTTATTCTGATCACTTTTTGTTTTTAAGGCATGTATTTCATTCAAAAAGTGCGTTTGTATCATTGGATTAACATTTACGTCATTTGTGCATCCCAAGGCCTATTCTAATCACTTTTCGTTCATAAGCAATGTACTTCATCAAATAAGTGCATTTGTGTCATTGGATTAACATTTACGTCATATTGTGCTTCACAACTCTTATTCTAATAACTTTTTGTTTTAAAGGCATGCATTTCATTCAAAAAGTGCTTTTGTGTCATTAGATTAACATTTACGTCATTTTGTGCATCCCAAGGCTTATTCTAATCCATTTTCGTTCTTAAGGAATGTATTTCATCCAAAAAGTGCGATTGTTTCATTGGATTATCATTTACGTCATTTTGTGCATCCCAATGCTTATTCGAATCACTTTTCATTCTTAAGGAATGTATTTCATTCAAAAAGTGCGTTTGTTTCATGGGATTAATATTTACATCATTTTGTGCATCCCAACGCTTATTTTAATCACTTTTGATTCTTAAGAAATGTATTGATCACAAAAAGTGCGTTTGTGTCATTGGATAATCATTTACGTCATTTTGTGCATCCCTAGGATTATTCTAATAATATTTCGTTTTAAGGAATGTATTTCACCCAAAAAAGTGCGTTTGTGTCATTAGATTAACATTTACGTCATTTTTTGCATCTCATGGCTTATTCTAATCACTTTTCGTTCTTAAGGAATGTATTTCATCCAAAAAGTGCGTTTTTCTCATTGGATTAACATTTTCGTTTTTTTTTTGCATTCCAAGGCTTATTCTAATCCATTTTCATTCATAAGGAATGTAATTCATCCAAAAAGTGTGTTTGTGTCGTTGGATTAACATTTAGGTCATTTTGTGCCACCTAAGACTTATTTAACTAACTTTTCGTTCTAAAGTAATGTATTTCATCCAAAAAGTGCGTTTGTGTCATTGGATTAACATTTTTGTGATTTTGTGCATCCCAGGACTTATTTTAATCACTTATTATTCCAAAGAAATGTAGTTCATCCAATAAGTGCATTTGTGTCATTGGATTTACATTTTCGTCATTTTGTGCATCCCAACGATTATTCTAATCACTTTTTGTTCTTAAGGAATGTATTTAATCCAAAAAGTGCGTTTATGTCATTGGATTATCATTTACATCATTTTGTGCATCCCGAGGCTTAATCTAATCAATTTTCGTTTTTAAGGAATGTAATTTATCCACAAAGTGCGTTTGTGTCATTAGATTAACATTTACGTCAATTTGTGCATCCCAAGGCTTATTCTCATCCGTTTTTGTTCTTAAGGAATGTATTTAATCCAAAAAGTGCGTTTGTGTCATTGGATTGTCATTTACGTCATTTTGTTCATCCCGAGGCTTATTCTCATCTCTTTTCGTTCTTAAGGAATGTACTTCATCCAAAAATTGCGTTTGTGTCATTAGATTAATATTTAGGTCATTTTGTGCATCCCAAGGCTTCTTCTAATCCATTTTCGTTCTAATGGAATGTATTTCATCCAAAAAGTTCATTTGTGTGATTGCATTAACATTTAGGTCATTTGGTGCACCACAAGGCTTATTCTAATCCATTTTCATTCTTAAGGAATGTATTTCATCCACAAAGTGTGTTCGTGTCATTAGATTAAAATTTACGTCATTTTGTGCATCCCAAGGCTTATTCTCATTACATTTCGTTCTTAAGCAATGTATTTCATCCAAAGAGTGTGTTTGTGTTATTAGATTAATATTTAGGTCATTTTGTGCATCCCAAGGCTTATTCTAATCCATTTTCGTTCTAATGGAATGTATTTTATCCAAAAAGTTCATTTGTGTGATTGCATTAACATTTAGGTCATTTGGTGCATCACAAGGCTTATTCTAATCCATTTTCATTCTTAAGGAATGTATTTCATCCACAAAGTGTGTTCGTGTCATTAGATTAAAATTTACGTCATTTTGTGCATCCCAAGGCTTATTCTCATTACATTTCGTTCTTAAGCAATGTATTTCATCCAAAGAGTGTGTTTGTGTTATTAGATTAATATTTAGGTCATTTTGTGCATCCCAAGGCTTATTCTAATCCATTTTCGTTCTAATGGAATGTATTTTATCCAAAAAGTGCGTTTGTGTCATTGCATTAACATTTAGGTCATTTTGTGCATCACAAGGCTTATTCTAATCCATTTTCGTTCTTAACCAATGTATTTCATCCAATAAGCGCACTTGTGTCATTGGATTGACATTAGGTCATTTTGTGCATCCGAAGGCTTATTATAATACATTTTTGCTCTTATGGAATGTATGTCATCCAAAAAGTGCGTTTGTTTCATTGGATTAAAATTTACATCATTTTGTGCATCCCAACGCTTATTTTAATCACTTTTTTGTTCTTAAGGAACGTATTTAATCCAAAAAGTGTGTTTGTGTCATTGGATTATCATTTACGTTATTTTGTGCATCCCTAGGCTTATTCTATTAACATTTTGTTTTAAGGAATATATTTCATCCAAAATGTGCGTTTGTGTCATTGTATTAACATTTAGGTCATTTTGTGCATCCCAAGGCTTATTCTAATCACTTTTTGTTCTTAAGGAATGTATTTCACAAAAATGTGTGTTTGTGTCATTGCATTAACATGTAGGACATTTTGTGCATCCCAAGGTTTATTCTAATCACTTTTCGTTCTTAAGGAATGTATTTCATCCAAAAAGTGCGTTTGTGTCATTGGATTAACATTTTCGCCATTTTGTGCATCTCAAGGCTTATTCTAATCCATTTCGCTCTTAGGGAATCTATGTCATCCAAAAGTGTGTTTGTTTCATTGGAATAACATTTACGTCATTTTGTGCGTCCCAAGGCTTACTCCTAGCCATTTTCGTTCTTAGGGAATGTATTTCATCCAAAAAGTGAATTTGTTTCATTGGATTAACATTTACGTCATTTTGTGCGTCCCAAGGCTTATTCTAATCACTTTTCATTCTAAAGGAATGTATTTCATCGATAAAGTGCGTTTATGTCATTGGATTGACATTTACGTCATTTTGTGCATCGCAAGGCCTATTCTAATCACTATTCGTTCTTAACCAATGTACTTTATCCAATCAGTGCATTTGGGTCATTGGATTAACATTTACGTTATATTGTGCTTCACAACGCTTATTCTGATCACTTCTTGTTTTTAAGGCATGTATTTCATTCAAAAAGTGCGTTTGTATCATTGGATTAACATTTACGTCATTTGTGCATCCCAAGGCCTATTCTAATCACTTTTCGTTCATAAGCAATGTACTTCATCAAATAAGTGCATTTGTGTCATTGGATTAACATTTACGTCATATTGTGCTTCACAACTCTTATTCTAATAACTTTTTGTTTTAAAGGCATGCATTTCATTCAAAAAGTGCTTTTGTGTCATTAGATTAACATTTACGTCATTTTGTGCATCCCAAGGCTTATTCTAATCCATTTTCGTTCTTAAGGAATGTATTTCATCCAAAAAGTGCGATTGTTTCATTGGATTATCATTTACGTCATTTTGTGCATCCCAATGCTTATTCGAATCACTTTTCATTCTTAAGGAATGTATTTCATTCAAAAAGTGCGTTTGTTTCATGGGATTAATATTTACATCATTTTGTGCATCCCAACGCTTATTTTAATCACTTTTGGTTCTTAAGAAATGTATTGATCACAAAAAGTGCGTTTGTGTCATTGGATAATCATTTACGTCATTTTGTGCATCCCTAGGATTATTCTAATAATATTTCGTTTTAAGGAATGTATTTCACCCAAAAAAGTGCGTTTGTGTCATTAGATTAACATTTACGTCATTTTTTGCATCTCATGGCTTATTCTAATCACTTTTCGTTCTTAAGGAATGTATTTCATCCAAAAAGTGCGTTTTTCTCATTGGATTAACATTTTCGTTTTTTTTTTGCATTCCAAGGCTTATTCCAATCCATTTTCATTCATAAGGAATGTAATTCATCCAAAAAGTGTGTTTGTGTCGTTGGATTAACATTTAGGTCATTTTGTGCCACCTAAGACTTATTTAACTAACTTTTCGTTCTAAAGTAATGTATTTCATCCAAAAAGTGCGTTTGTGTCATTGGATTAACATTTTTGTGATTTTGTGCATCCCAGGACTTATTTTAATCACTTATTATTCCAAAGAAATGTAGTTCATCCAATAAGTGCATTTGTGTCATTGGATTTACATTTTCGTCATTTTGTGCATCCCAACGATTATTCTAATCACTTTTTGTTCTTAAGGAATGTATTTAATCCAAAAAGTGCGTTTATGTCATTGGATTATCATTTACATCATTTTGTGCATCCCGAGGCTTAATCTAATCAATTTTCGTTTTTAAGGAATGTAATTTATCCACAAAGTGCGTTTGTGTCATTAGATTAACATTTACGTCAATTTGTGCATCCCAAGGCTTATTCTCATCCGTTTTTGTTCTTAAGGAATGTATTTAATCCAAAAAGTGCGTTTGTGTCATTGGATTGTCATTTACGTCATTTTGTTCATCCCGAGGCTTATTCTCATCTCTTTTCGTTCTTAAGGAATGTACTTCATCCAAAAATTGCGTTTGTGTCATTAGATTAATATTTAGGTCATTTTGTGCATCCCAAGGCTTCTTCTAATCCATTTTCGTTCTAATGGAATGTATTTCATCCAAAAAGTTCATTTGTGTGATTGCATTAACATTTAGGTCATTTGGTGCATCACAAGGCTTATTCTA
The DNA here is from genome assembly GCA_037974295.1 of Cicer cuneatum. Taxonomy (NCBI): domain Eukaryota; kingdom Viridiplantae; phylum Streptophyta; class Magnoliopsida; order Fabales; family Fabaceae; genus Cicer; species Cicer cuneatum. The sequence goes on from JBBPBO010001986.1 coordinate 49,304,958, forward strand.
ATCCATTTTCATTCTTAAGGAATGTATTTCATCCACAAAGTGTGTTCGTGTCATTAGATTAAAATTTACGTCATTTTGTGCATCCCAAGGCTTATTCTCATTACATTTCGTTCTTAAGCAATGTATTTCATCCAAAGAGGGTGTTTGTGTTATTAGATTAATATTTAGGTCATTTTGTGCATCCCAAGGCTTATTCTAATCCATTTTCGTTCTAATGGAATGTATTTTATCCAAAAAGTGCGTTTGTGTCATTGCATTAACATTTAGGTCATTTTGTGCATCACAAGGCTTATTCTAATCCATTTTCGTTCTTAACCAATGTATTTCATCCAATAAGCGCACTTGTGTCATTGGATTGACATTAGGTCATTTTGTGCATCCGAAGGCTTATTATAATACATTTTTGCTCTTATGGAATGTATGTCATCCAAAAAGTGCGTTTGTTTCATTGGATTAAAATTTACATCATTTTGTGCATCCCAACGCTTATTTTAATCACTTTTTTGTTCTTAAGGAACGTATTTAATCCAAAAAGTGTGTTTGTGTCATTGGATTATCATTTACGTTATTTTGTGCATCCCTAGGCTTATTCTATTAACATTTTGTTTTAAGGAATATATTTCATCCAAAATGTGCGTTTGTGTCATTGTATTAACATTTAGGTCATTTTGTGCATCCCAAGGCTTATTCTAATCACTTTTTGTTCTTAAGGAATGTATTTCACAAAAATGTGTGTTTGTGTCATTGCATTAACATGTAGGACATTTTGTGCATCCCAAGGTTTATTCTAATCACTTTTCGTTCTTAAGGAATGTATTTCATTCAAAAAAAGTTTGTTTCATGGGATTAATATTTACATCATTTTGTGCATCCCAACGCTTATTTTAATCACTTTTGGTTCTTAAGAAATGTATTGATCACAAAAAGTGCGTTTGTGTCATTGGATAATCATTTACGTCATTTTGTGCATCCCTAGGATTATTCTAATAATATTTCGTTTTAAGGAATGTATTTCACCCAAAAAAGTGCGTTTGTGTCATTAGATTAACATTTACGTCATTTTTTGCATCTCATGGCTTATTCTAATCACTTTTCGTTCTTAAGGAATGTATTTCATCCAAAAAGTGCGTTTTTCTCATTGGATTAACATTTTCGTTTTTTTTTTGCATTCCAAGGCTTATTCTAATCCATTTTCATTCATAAGGAATGTAATTCATCCAAAAAGTGTGTTTGTGTCGTTGGATTAACATTTAGGTCATTTTGTGCCACCTAAGACTTATTTAACTAACTTTTCGTTCTAAAGTAATGTATTTCATCCAAAAAGTGCGTTTGTGTCATTGGATTAACATTTTTGTGATTTTGTGCATCCCAGGACTTATTTTAATCACTTATTATTCCAAAGAAATGTAGTTCATCCAATAAGTGCATTTGTGTCATTGGATTTACATTTTCGTCATTTTGTGCATCCCAACGATTATTCTAATCACTTTTTGTTCTTAAGGAATGTATTTAATCCAAAAAGTGCGTTTATGTCATTGGATTATCATTTACATCATTTTGTGCATCCCGAGGCTTAATCTAATCAATTTTCGTTTTTAAGGAATGTAATTTATCCACAAAGTGCGTTTGTGTCATTAGATTAACATTTACGTCAATTTGTGCATCCCAAGGCTTATTCTCATCCGTTTTTGTTCTTAAGGAATGTATTTAATCCAAAAAGTGCGTTTGTGTCATTGGATTGTCATTTACGTCATTTTGTTCATCCCGAGGCTTATTCTCATCTCTTTTCGTTCTTAAGGAATGTACTTCATCCAAAAATTGCGTTTGTGTCATTAGATTAATATTTAGGTCATTTTGTGCATCCCAAGGCTTCTTCTAATCCATTTTCGTTCTAACGGAATGTATTTCATCCAAAAAGTTCATTTGTGTGATTGCATTAACATTTAGGTCATTTGGTGCATCACAAGGCTTATTCTAATCCATTTTCATTCTTAAGGAATGTATTTCATCCACAAAGTGTGTTCGTGTCATTAGATTAAAATTTACGTCATTTTGTGCATCCCAAGGCTTATTCTCATTACATTTCGTTCTTAAGCAATGTATTTCATCCAAAGAGTGTGTTTGTGTTATTAGATTAATATTTAGGTCATTTTGTGCATCCCAAGGCTTATTCTAATCCATTTTCGTTCTAATGGAATGTATTTTATCCAAAAAGTGCGTTTGTGTCATTGCATTAACATTTAGGTCATTTTGTGCATCACAAGGCTTATTCTAATCCATTTTCGTTCTTAACCAATGTATTTCATCCAATAAGCGCACTTGTGTCATTGGATTGACATTAGGTCATTTTGTGCATCCGAAGGCTTATTATAATACATTTTTGCTCTTATGGAATGTATGTCATCCAAAAAGTGCGTTTGTTTCATTGGATTAAAATTTACATCATTTTGTGCATCCCAACGCTTATTTTAATCACTTTTTTGTTCTTAAGGAAC
>JBBPBO010001986.1:49309999-49461626 GCA_037974295.1 Cicer cuneatum
GTCAATTTGTGCATCCCAAGGCTTATTCTCATCCGTTTTTGTTCTTAAGGAATGTATTTAATCCAAAAAGTGCGTTTGTGTCATTGGATTGTCATTTACGTCATTTTGTTCATCCCGAGGCTTATTCTCATCTCTTTTCGTTCTTAAGGAATGTACTTCATCCAAAAATTGCGTTTGTGTCATTAGATTAATATTTAGGTCATTTTGTGCATCCCAAGGCTTCTTCTAATCCATTTTCGTTCTAATGGAATGTATTTCATCCAAAAAGTTCATTTGTGTGATTGCATTAACATTTAGGTCATTTGGTGCATCACAAGGCTTATTCTAATCCATTTTCATTCTTAAGGAATGTATTTCATCCACAAAGTGTGTTCGTGTCATTAGATTAAAATTTACGTCATTTTGTGCATCCCAAGGCTTATTCTCATTACATTTCGTTCTTAAGCAATGTATTTCATCCAAAGAGGGTGTTTGTGTTATTAGATTAATATTTAGGTCATTTTGTGCATCCCAAGGCTTATTCTAATCCATTTTCGTTCTAATGGAATGTATTTTATCCAAAAAGTGCGTTTGTGTCATTGCATTAACATTTAGGTCATTTTGTGCATCACAAGGCTTATTCTAATCCATTTTCGTTCTTAACCAATGTATTTCATCCAATAAGCGCACTTGTGTCATTGGATTGACATTAGGTCATTTTGTGCATCCGAAGGCTTATTATAATACATTTTTGCTCTTATGGAATGTATGTCATCCAAAAAGTGCGTTTGTTTCATTGGATTAAAATTTACATCATTTTGTGCATCCCAACGCTTATTTTAATCACTTTTTTGTTCTTAAGGAACGTATTTAATCCAAAAAGTGTGTTTGTGTCATTGGATTATCATTTACGTTATTTTGTGCATCCCTAGGCTTATTCTATTAACATTTTGTTTTAAGGAATATATTTCATCCAAAATGTGCGTTTGTGTCATTGTATTAACATTTAGGTCATTTTGTGCATCCCAAGGCTTATTCTAATCACTTTTTGTTCTTAAGGAATGTATTTCACAAAAATGTGTGTTTGTGTCATTGCATTAACATGTAGGACATTTTGTGCATCCCAAGGTTTATTCTAATCACTTTTCGTTCTTAAGGAATGTATTTCATCCAAAAAGTGCGTTTGTGTCATTGGATTAACATTTTCGCCATTTTGTGCATCTCAAGGCTTATTCTAATCCATTTCGCTCTTAGGGAATCTATGTCATCCAAAAGTGTGTTTGTTTCATTGGAATAACATTTACGTCATTTTGTGCGTCCCAAGGCTTACTCCTAGCCATTTTCGTTCTTAGGGAATGTATTTCATCCAAAAAGTGAATTTGTTTCATTGGATTAACATTTACGTCATTTTGTGCGTCCCAAGGCTTATTCTAATCACTTTTCATTCTAAAGGAATGTATTTCATCGATAAAGTGCGTTTATGTCATTGGATTGACATTTACGTCATTTTGTGCATCGCAAGGCCTATTCTAATCACTATTCGTTCTTAACCAATGTACTTTATCCAATCAGTGCATTTGGGTCATTGGATTAACATTTACGTTATATTGTGCTTCACAACGCTTATTCTGATCACTTCTTGTTTTTAAGGCATGTATTTCATTCAAAAAGTGCGTTTGTATCATTGGATTAACATTTACGTCATTTGTGCATCCCAAGGCCTATTCTAATCACTTTTCGTTCATAAGCAATGTACTTCATCAAATAAGTGCATTTGTGTCATTGGATTAACATTTACGTCATATTGTGCTTCACAACTCTTATTCTAATAACTTTTTTGTTTTAAAGGCATGCATTTCATTCAAAAAGTGCTTTTGTGTCATTAGATTAACATTTACGTCATTTTGTGCATCCCAAGGCTTATTCTAATCCATTTTCGTTCTTAAGGAATGTATTTCATCCAAAAAGTGCGATTGTTTCATTGGATTATCATTTACGTCATTTTGTGCATCCCAATGCTTATTCGAATCACTTTTCATTCTTAAGGAATGTATTTCATTCAAAAAGTGCGTTTGTTTCATGGGATTAATATTTACATCATTTTGTGCATCCCAACGCTTATTTTAATCACTTTTGGTTCTTAAGAAATGTATTGATCACAAAAAGTGCGTTTGTGTCATTGGATAATCATTTACGTCATTTTGTGCATCCCTAGGATTATTCTAATAATATTTCGTTTTAAGGAATGTATTTCACCCAAAAAAGTGCGTTTGTGTCATTAGATTAACATTTACGTCATTTTTTGCATCTCATGGCTTATTCTAATCACTTTTCGTTCTTAAGGAATGTATTTCATCCAAAAAGTGCGTTTTTCTCATTGGATTAACATTTTCGTTTTTTTTTTTGCATTCCAAGGCTTATTCTAATCCATTTTCATTCATAAGGAATGTAATTCATCCAAAAAGTGTGTTTGTGTCGTTGGATTAACATTTAGGTCATTTTGTGCCACCTAAGACTTATTTAACTAACTTTTCGTTCTAAAGTAATGTATTTCATCCAAAAAGTGCGTTTGTGTCATTGGATTAACATTTTTGTGATTTTGTGCATCCCAAGACTTATTTTAATCACTTATTATTCCAAAGAAATGTAGTTCATCCAATAAGTGCATTTGTGTCATTGGATTTACATTTTCGTCATTTTGTGCATCCCAACGATTATTCTAATCACTTTTTGTTCTTAAGGAATGTATTTAATCCAAAAAGTGCGTTTATGTCATTGGATTATCATTTACATCATTTTGTGCATCCCGAGGCTTAATCTAATCAATTTTCGTTTTTAAGGAATGTAATTTATCCACAAAGTGCGTTTGTGTCATTAGATTAACATTTATGTCAATTTGTGCATCCCAAGGCTTATTCTCATCCGTTTTTGTTCTTAAGGAATGTATTTAATCCAAAAAGTGCGTTTGTGTCATTGGATTGTCATTTACGTCATTTTGTTCATCCCGAGGCTTATTCTCATCTCTTTTCGTTCTTAAGGAATGTACTTCATCCAAAAATTGCGTTTGTGTCATTAGATTAATATTTAGGTCATTTTGTGCATCCCAAGGCTTCTTCTAATCCATTTTCGTTCTAATGGAATGTATTTCATCCAAAAAGTTCATTTGTGTGATTGCATTAACATTTAGGTCATTTGGTGCATCACAAGGCTTATTCTAATCCATTTTCATTCTTAAGGAATGTATTTCATCCACAAAGTGTGTTCGTGTCATTAGATTAAAATTTACGTCATTTTGTGCATCCCAAGGCTTATTCTCATTACATTTCGTTCTTAAGCAATGTATTTCATCCAAAGAGTGTTTTTGTGTTATTAGATTAATATTTAGGTCATTTTGTGCATCCCAAGGCTTATTCGAATCCATTTTCGTTCTAATGGAATGTATTTTATCCAAAAAGTGCGTTTGTGTCATTGCATTAACATTTAGGTCATTTTGTGCATCACAAGGCTTATTCTAATCCATTTTCGTTCTTAACCAATGTATTTCATCCAATAAGCGCACTTGTGTCATTGGATTGACATTAGGTCATTTTGTGCATCCGAAGGCTTATTATAATACATTTTTGCTCTTATGGAATGTATGTCATCCAAAAAGTGCGTTTGTTTCATTGGATTAAAATTTACATCATTTTGTGCATCCAACGCTTATTTTAATCACTTTTTTCTTCTTAAGGAACGTATTTAATCCAAAAAGTGTGTTTGTGTCATTGGATTATCATTTACGTTATTTTGTGCATCCCTAGGCTTATTCTATTAACATTTTGTTTTAAGGAATATATTTCATCCAAAATGTGCGTTTGTGTCATTGTATTAACATTTAGGTCATTTTGTGCATCCCAAGGCTTATTCTAATCACTTTTTGTTCTTAAGGAATGTATTTCACAAAAATGTGTGTTTGTGTCATTGCATTAACATGTAGGACATTTTGTGCATCCCAAGGTTTATTCTAATCACATTTCGTTCTTAAGGAATGTATTTCATCCAAAAAGTGCGTTTGTGTCATTGGATTAACATTTTCGCCATTTTGTGCATCTCAAGGCTTATTCTAATCCATTTCGCTCTTAGGGAATCTATGTCATCCAAAAGTGTGTTTGTTTCATTCGAATAACATTTACGTCATTTTGTGCGTCCCAAGGCTTACTCCTAGCCATTTTCGTTCTTAGGGAATGTATTTCATCCAAAAAGTGAATTTGTTTCATTGGATTAACATTTACGTCATTTTGTGCGTCCCAAGGCTTATTCTAATCACTTTTCATTCTAAAGGAATGTATTTCATCGATAAAGTGCGTTTATGTCATTGGATTGACATTTACGTCATTTTGTGCATCGCAAGGCCTATTCTAATCACTATTCGTTCTTAACCAATGTACTTTATCCAATCAGTGCATTTGGGTCATTGGATTAACATTTACGTTATATTGTGCTTCACAACGCTTATTCTGATCACTTTTTGTTTTTAAGGCATGTATTTCATTCAAAAAGTGCGTTTGTATCATTGGATTAACATTTACGTCATTTGTGCATCCCAAGGCCTATTCTAATCACTTTTCGTTCATAAGCAATGTACTTCATCAAATAAGTGCATTTGTGTCATTGGATTAACATTTACGTCATATTGTGCTTCACAACGCTTATTCTAATAACTTTTTGTTTTAAAGGCATGCATTTCATTCGAAAAGTGCGTTTGTGTCATTGGATTGTCATTTACGTCATTTTGTTCATCTCGAGGCTTATTCTCATCTCTTTTCGTTCTTAAGGAATGTATTTCATCCAAAAAGTGCGATTGTTTCATTGGATTATCATTTACGTCATTTTGTGCATCCCAATGCTTATTCGAATCACTTTTAATTCTTAAGGAATGTATTTCATTCAAAAAAAGTTTGTTTCATGGGATTAATATTTACATCATTTTGTGCATCCCAACGCTTATTTTAATCACTTTTGGTTCTTAAGAAATGTATTGATCACAAAAAGTGCGTTTGTGTCATTGGATAATCATTTACGTCATTTTGTGCATCCCTAGGATTATTCTAATAATATTTCGTTTTAAGGAATGTATTTCACCCAAAAAAGTGCGTTTGTGTCATTAGATTAACATTTACGTCATTTTTTGCATCTCATGGCTTATTCTAATCACTTTTCGTTCTTAAGGAATGTATTTCATCCAAAAAGTGCGTTTTTCTCATTGGATTAACATTTTCGTTTTTTTTTTGCATTCCAAGGCTTATTCTAATCCATTTTCATTCATAAGGAATGTAATTCATCCAAAAAGTGTGTTTGTGTCGTTAGATTAACATTTAGGTCATTTTGTGCCACCTAAGACTTATTTAACTATCTTTTCGTTCTAAAGTAATGTATTTCATCTAAAAAGTGCGTTTGTGTCATTGGATTAACATTTTGGTGATTTTGTGCATCCCAAGACTTATTTTAATCACTTATTATTCCAAAGAAATGTAGTTCATCCAATAAGTGCATTTGTGTCATTGGATTTACATTTTCGTCATTTTGTGCATCCCAACGATTATTCTAATCACTTTTTGTTCTTAAGGAATGTATTTAATCCAAAAAGTGCGTTTATGTCATTGGATTATCATTTACATCATTTTGTGCATCCCGAGGCTTAATCTAATCAATTTTCGTTTTTAAGGAATGTAATTTATCCACAAAGTGCATTTGTGTCATTAGATTAACATTTACGTCGATTTGTGCATCCCAAGGCTTATTCTCATCCATTTTTGTTCTTAAGGAATGTATTTAATCCAAAAAGTGCGTTTGTGTCATTGGATTGTCATTTACGTCATTTTGTTCATCCCGAGGCTTATTCTCATCTCTTTTCGTTCTTAAGGAATGTATTTCATCCAAAAAGTGCGATTGTTTCATTGGATTATCATTTACGTCATTTTGTGCATCCCAATGCTTATTCGAATCACTTTTCATTCTTAAGGAATGTATTTCATTCAAAAAAAGTTTGTTTCATGGGATTAATATTTACATCATTTTGTGCATCCCAACGCTTATTTTAATCACTTTTTGTTCTTAAGAAATGTATTTAATCCAAAAAGTGCGTTTATGTCATTGGATTATCATTTACATCATTTTGTGCATCCCGAGGCTTAATCTAATCAATTTTCGTTTTTAAGGAATGTAATTTATCCACAAAGTGCATTTGTGTCATTAGATTAACATTTACGTCAATTTGTGCATCCCAAGGCTTATTCTCATCCATTTTTGTTCTTAAGGAATGTATTTAATCCAAAAAGTGCGTTTGTGTCATTGGATTGTCATTTACGTCATTTTGTTCATCCCGAGGATTATTCTCATCTCTTTTCGTTCTTAAGGAATGTATTTCATCCAAAAAGTGCGATTGTTTCATTGGATTATCATTTACGTCATTTTGTGCATCCCAATGCTTATTCGAATCACTTTTCATTCTTAAGGAATGTATTTCATTCAAAAAAAGTTTGTTTCATGGGATTAATATTTACATCATTTTGTGCATCCCAACGCTTATTTTAATCACTTTTTGTTCTTAAGAAATGTATTGATCACAAAAAGTGCGTTTGTGTCATTGGATAATCATTTACGTCATTTAGTGCATCCCTAGGATTATTCTAATAATATTTCGTTTTAAGGAATGTATTTCACCCAAAAAAGTGCGTTTGTGTCATTAGATTAACATTTACGTCATTTTTTGCATCTCATGGCTTATTCTAATCACTTTTCGTTCTTAAGGAATGTATTTCATCCAAAAAGTGCGTTTTTCTCATTGGATTAACATTTTCGTTTTTTTTTTTGCATTCCAAGGCTTATTCTAATCCATTTTCATTCATAAGGAATGTAATTCATCCAAAAAGTGTGTTTGTGTCGTTAGATTAACATTTAGGTCATTTTGTGCCACCTAAGACTTATTTAACTAACTTTTCGTTCTAAAGTAATGTATTTCATCCAAAAAGTGCGTTTGTGTCATTGGATTAACATTTTTGTGATTTTGTGCATCCCAAGACTTATTTTAATCACTTATTATTCCAAAGAAATGTAGTTCATCCAATAAGTGCATTTGTGTCATTGGATTTACATTTTCGTCATTTTGTGCATCCCAACGATTATTCTAATCACTTTTTGTTCTTAAGGAATGTATTTAATCCAAAAAGTGCGTTTATGTCATTGGATTATCATTTACATCATTTTGTGCATCCCGAGGCTTAATCTAATCAATTTTCGTTTTTAAGGAATGTAATTTATCCACAAAGTGCGTTTGTGTCATTAGATTAACATTTACGTCAATTTGTGCATCCCAAGGCTTATTCTCATCCATTTTTGTTCTTAAGGAATGTATTTAATCCAAAAAGTGCGTTTGTGTCATTGCATTAACATTTAGGTCAATTTGTGCATCACAAGGCTTATTGAAATCCATTTTCATTCTTAACCAATGTATTTAATCCAATAAGTGCACTTGTGTCATTGGATTGACATTAGGTCATTTTGTGCATCCCAAGGCTTATTCTAATCCATTTTTGGTCTTATGGAATTGATGTCATCCAAAAATGCGTTTGTTACATTGGATTAACATTTACGTCATTTTGTGCATGCCAAGGTTTATTCTAATTACTTTTCGTTGTTAAGGAATGTATTCCATCCAAAAAGTGCATTTGTTTCATTGGATTAACATTTACATCATTTTGTGGATCCCAAGGCTTATTCTAATCCATTTTTGTTCTTAAGGAATGTATTTCATCCAAAAAGTGTGTTTGTTTTATTGGATTGACATTTACTTCATTTTGTGCGTCCCTAGGCTTATTCTAATCACTTTTCATTCTTAAGGAATGTATTTCATCCAAAAAGTGCGTTTGTGTCATTGGATTAACATTGACATCATTTTTTGCATCCTAAGGCCTATTCAAATCACTTTTCGTTCCTCAGCAATGTACTTCATTCAATAGGTGCATTTGTGTCATTGGTTTAACATTTACGTCATATTGTTCTTCATAACGCTTATTCTAATCACTTTTTGTTTTTAAGGGATGCATTTCATTCAAAAAGTGCGTTTATGTCATTAGATTAACATTTACGACATTTTGTGCATCGCAAGCCTTATTCTAATCAATTTTGGTTCTTATCGAATCTATTTCATCCAAAAAGTTTGTTTGTGTCATTGGATTAACTTTTATGCTTTTTGTGCATCCCAATGCTTATTCTCATCACTTTTCATTCTTAAGGTATGTATTTCTTCCAAAAAGTGCGTTTGTTTCATGGGATTAATATTTACATCATTTAGTGCATCCGAACGCTTATTTTAATCACTTTTTGTTTTTAAGGAATGTATTTAATCCAAAAACTGCGTTTGTTTTATTGCATTATCATTTACATCATTTTGTGCATCCCTAGCTTATTCTAATAACATTTCGTTGTAAGGATTGTATTTCACCCTAAAAAGTACGTTTGTGTCATTGGATTAACATTTACGTTATTTTGTGCATTCCAAGGCTTATTCTAATCCATTTTAATTCATATGGAATGCATTTCATCCAAAAAGTGTGTTTGTGTCAATGTATTAACATTTAGGTCATTTTGTGCGTCCAAAGGCTAATTCTAATGACTTTTCGTTCTAAACGAATATAGTTCATCCACAAAGTGCGTTTGTGTCATTGGATTAACATTTACTTCATTTTGTGCGTCTCAAGGCTTATTCTAATCACATTTCATTCTTAAGGAATTTATTTCATCGAAACAGTGCGTTTGTGTCATTGGATTAACATTTACATCATTTTGTGGATCCCAAGGCTTATTCTAATCCATTTTTGTTCTTAAGGAATGTATTTCATCCAAAAAGTGCGTTAGTTTCATTGGATTAACTTTTACTTCATTTCGTGCGTCCCTAGGCTTATTCTAATCACTTTTCATTCTTAAGCAATGTAATTCATTCAAAAAGTGCGTTTGTGTCATTGGATTAACATGTACATCATTTTGTGCATCCCAAGTCCTATTCTAATCACTTTTCGTTCTTAAGCAATGTACTTCATCAAATAGGTGCATTTGTGTCATTGGTTTAACATTTACGTCATATTGTTCTTCACAACGCTTATTCTAATCACTTTTTGTTTTTAAGGCATGCATTTCATTCAAAAAGTGCGTTTGTGTCATTAGATTAACATTCACGACATTTTGTGCATCCCAAGGCTTATTCTAATCAATTTTGGTTCTTATGGAATGTATTTCATCCAAAAAGTGTGTTTGTGTCATTGGATTAACATTTATGTCTTTTTATGCATCCCAATGCTTATTCTCATCACTTGTCATTCTTAAGGAATGTATTTCTTCCAAAAAGTGCGTTTGTTTCATGGGATTAATATTTACATCATTTAGTGCATCCGAACGATTATTTTAATCACTTTTTGTTCTTAAGGAATGTATTTAATCCAAAAACTTCGTTTGTTTTGTTTGATTATCATTTACGTCATTTTGTGCATCCCCAGGCTAATTCTAATATGATTTCGTTGTAACGAATGTATTTCACCCATACAAGTACGTTTGTGTCATTAGATTAACATTTACGTCATTTTGTGCATGCCAAGGCTTATTCTAATCCATTTTAATTCTTATGGAATGCATTTCATCCAAAAAGTGAGTTTGTGTCATTTTATTAACATTTAGGTCATTTTGTGCGTCCAAAGGCTAATTGTAATCCATTTTTGTTCTTAACGAATGTATTTCATCCAAAAACTGCGTTAGTTTCATTGTATTAACATTTACTTCATGTCGTGCGTCCCTACGCTTATTCTAATCACTTTTCATTCTTAGGGAATGTATTTCACCCAAAAAGTGCGTTTGTGTCATTGGATTAACATTTACATCATTTTGTGCATCCCAAGTCCTATTCTAATCGCTTTTCGTTCTGAAGCAATGTACTTCATCCAATAGGTGCATTTGTGTCATTGGATTAACATTGGTTTATCATTTTGTGCATCCCAAGGCTTATTCTAATAACATTTCGTTGTAAGGAATGTATGTCACCCAAAAAAGTACGTTTCTGTCATTGGATTAACATTTACATCATTTTGTGCATGCCAAGGCTTACTCTAATCCATTTTCGTTCTTATGGAATGTATTTCATCCAAAAAGTGCGTTTGTGTCATTGTATTAACATTTAGGTCATTTTGTGCGTCCAAAGGCTAATTCTAATCACTTTTCGTTCTAAACCCATATAGTTCATCCAAAAGGTGCGTTTGTGTCATTAGATTAACATTTACGTCATTTTGTGCATCCCAAGGCTTATTCTCATCCATTTTCGTTCTTAAGGAATGTATTTAATCCAAAAAGTGCGTATGTGTCATTAGATTAATATTTAGGTCATTTTGTGCATCCCAAGGCTTATTCTAATCCATTTTCGTTCTTATGGAATGTATTTCATCCAAAAAGTGCGTTTGTGTCATTGCATTAACATTTAGGTCATTTTGTGCATCACAAGGCTTATTCTAATCCATTTTCGTTCTTAACCAATGTATTTCATCCAATAAGTGCACTTGTGTCATCGGATTGACATTAGGTTATTTTGTGCATCCCAAGGCTTATTCTAATCCATTTTTGCTCTTATGGAATGTATGTCATCCAAAAGTGCGTTTGTTTCATTGGATTAACATTTACGTCATTTTGTGCATGCCAAGGTTTATTCTAATTAGTTTTCGTTCTTAAGGAATGTATTTCATCCAAAACGTGCATTTGTTTCATTGGATTAACATTTACATTATTTTGTGGATCCCAAGGCCTATTCTAATCACTTTTCGTTCTAAACCAATATAATTGATCCACAATGTTCGTTTGTGTCATTGGATTAATATTTACATCATTTTGTGCTTCCCAAGGCTTATTCTGATCACATTTCATTCTTAAGGAATGCATTTCATCGAAAAAGTGCGTTTGTGTCAAAGTATTACAATTTCGTCATTTTGAGCATCCCAAGGGCTATTCTAATCACTTTTCGTTCCTAAGAGATGTACTTTATCCAATAAGTGCATTAGTGTCGTTGGATTAACATTTACGTCATATTGTGCTTCACTACTCTTATTCTAATCACTTTTGTTTTTAAGGCATGTATTTCATTCACAAAGTGTGTTTGTGTCATTGGGTTAACATTTACTTCATTTTGTGCATCCCAAGGCTTATTCTAATCCATTTTTATTCTTAAGGAATTTTTTTCATCCAAAAAGTGGGTTAGTTTCATTCATTTAACATTTACTTCATTTTGTGCGTCCCTAGGCTTATTCTAATCACTTTTCATTCTTAAGCAATGTACTTCATCCAATATGTGCATTTGTGTCATTGGTTTAACATTTATGTCATATTGTTCTACGCAACGCTAATTTTAATCACTTTTTGTTTTTAAGGCATGCATTTCATTCAAAAAGTGCGTTTGTGTCATTTGATTAATATTTACGTCATTTTATGCATCCCAAGGCTTATTCTAATTGTAACACCCCGAGTTTAAAACACAGCGCGGGTTATTATTTTTTTTTAAATCAATAATTAAAATAAGTTTTCCCAAAATTATTTCAAAGGAATTAAAATAAAGTGTTTCGTAAAATAGTACGTTATAGATAAATCGATGAACGTAAACTCAATACTTCATCTGGATTATCACTAAGTACTTATCTTGGAAATTAATTTTTAAATAGTAATATACCCCAAAATATCATTGTCATAATACATTAACAGCAAATATCAGAGTACATGGTTCAGTGGAAAATAGTACAGTATTCCCAAAATAAGACAAATTACAATTTCAACCCAAAACCTAATACATTAAGTCTAACTGATCATGCGCTAAAGCTGCAGTAGCATGGATTCCCTCCGCATCCCATGCAAGTCTCTTCTGACTCTGTAGCTCGCTTAGACGTAACCTCCTCCTCCTCGTACATAGAGGGATCGGTCTCCTCAGAAGTTAAGTCAATACACACTCGTGGCCGCTTCGGCGGTGCCGGAATCTCGTAGCAATCATCGAAGATCCTAGATGGACCCGGAATCTCAGTCGCTACTGGTCTCAGCCACTGGCCTCCGTCTCAACCCTCTCAGCAGACTCCTCAGCGTCGTCGAAAACGCCGTGCGCCTCTAGCACCAGGCGAGAAGGCACGGGAAACTCTATGCTCGCATGAGTACGCTCTACGAAGTCCTCCACACCGTCAGTCCTACTTGTCCGCTCCAGCCACCCCGTATAACTCGCTCTGCTTGAGAGGGGGTCAAAAGCCCAAGCAGTGCGCGAGTAGCGATCAAGGAAATTCAACAACGTTTCCGTCGTTCGGGTACCCACGGGCGGCGTGGGTTTGGGAGGCATCTGAGGGCAAAGCCCAAAGTCCACATTATAATAGCAAGGGGTCACCGACCGAGAATAACAGATAATCACATAGCATATATTGCACAACAACATGTATAATCATGGTATAACATATGATGATGAGGAATAATAATGCTCATTTGGAAATTCATGACTTTCATGCCTTTTCAAAACAGCAGTCAATGATTATGAAGTATGCGGTAAGTACAAACACACGTCAACAAAACACAATCATTAATTCAGAATTTCAGATTCTGGACAGCACTCACACACATTAATTTCCAACATTCATCATATAAACAATCGTGACACGCCGGTCAAATCCATCAATGTAATGCATAATTTTCTTCGAATCACTAAGGTGCAGTCGCTC
This sequence comes from Cicer cuneatum, assembly GCA_037974295.1. Classification (NCBI taxonomy): domain Eukaryota; kingdom Viridiplantae; phylum Streptophyta; class Magnoliopsida; order Fabales; family Fabaceae; genus Cicer; species Cicer cuneatum. Next base: position 49,322,734 of record JBBPBO010001986.1, read on the forward strand.
ACAGACCAGCACAATTTAACGGCCCTCATGACCAGGGTGCAATCGCTCAACAGATCAGCACCTGTGCAGACGCTCAACAGTCCAGCACATCGTGCAGTCGCTCAACAGACCAGCACGTTTGACATAACCCGAGGTACAATCGCTCAACAGATCAGTACCTAGTGCAGACGCTCAACAGTCCAGCACTCGTGCAATCGCTCAACAGATCAGCACAGGGTTGCGCAGTTCAGGGTACAGACGCTCAAAAGTCCAGTACTAGTGCAGACGCTCAACAGTGCAGCACTTATATACCAAAGTACAATCGCTCAACAGATCAGTACTTAGTGCAGACGCTCAACAGTCCAGCACTCGTGCAATCGCTCAACAGATCAGCACGTGGTTGCGCATTACTCTATGGCCTATCGCGGGTACCACTTGACTATGCAATGCATGAATATGCAGTGTTTCACTTCTCTAGAAACAGAATGCAAAATCAGACAATTAATGCTCTTCATCATGTTTAAATATTTCAGCACAGTCATAAATAACAACATAATCATGATTACACAGTCCATTAATCATTAACACTTTGAAAAGTTTTCCCAGACTCTTAAAATTCAATTACAGAGTTTAAAACTGAGGATTTCTGGAATTTTTACGAATCCGTATTCAAATACAGCTCTTCCGTATTCGAATACAGAAGCCAAAAATAGTGCAGATTCACACCCTGTATTCGAATACAGCCTTCTGGTATTCGAATACAGGGGCAGTCTCAGTGTACAAAAACAACATCTCTCACTACATGAGTAGAGTTTCAAAAACTTCATCACCACAACTTCAAAATGTCACCAAATATTCCATTTGAATTCCCCACAACAATCCCAACATTTCCCAAACACTCAGGGTTTACAAAACACTCTTAAAAACTTGGAAATTCTGGAAAACACGAATCTCTATTCGAATACAGCTTCCTTGTATTCGAATACAGAAGCTAAAATTTGAGTTTCTGGAAAAACTCGAATCTGTAGTCGAATACAACATGCCTGTAGTCGACTACAGATGCGAATACAATGTTAAAATTTCACTTCTTTATTCGAATACGACATGGTCGTAGTCGAATACAGAGGTTTAGTCAGAAGCAAAAATCCTTCTTCTGTATTCGACTACAGGGGCTCGTAGTCGAATACAGGTTTTGAAAACTTAGGCAAAACAGAACTTGACAGGTTGTATTCGAATACACTCATGTTGTATTCGAATACACCTTCAACAAACCAGTGAAAGTTCAACCCTTTTCAACTGTTTTCTTTAATAAAAGACAACCAAATATCAAACAGATTCTGCACTTTTCAAAAAGCTTTTCCTCATTTAAAATCCCTTTTTCCTTTAAAATCATCAACACCACCAGAGTCACACAAAACAACCAGAATCAGAATCATCAACATCACCAGAACCACACAAAACAACCAGAATATGAGTCATTTTCATCACCAGAATCCCACAACATAAAACAGAATCAGAACTATTACACCAGTTTATCCAAAACAAAGACAGATGATCAATCATCAGAACATCATGCAACATTTCAGTGTTCTCACTCAACAGAACAAACATGCATGCATTCAGTTTTCCCAAAACACCAGAACAACCATGCATGCATTCAGTTTTCTCAAAACACGACAGAATGACAAGCAAGCATCACAGAACAACAAACCTCAACAGAATTCATTTTTGCATTTTAAGACTATTTTCAAAACAGTTTTATGACATGCATTTTAATCATCATTAAAATATCATGCAAACATTTTCCAGCTTTCACCCATAAGTAAAACAACATATTTTACCAGTAAGACAGCCAACAACAACTACCAGGAACAATCACTTATCAACAAAATGCATTTTCTTTCAAAATGTCATTTTCGAAAATAACTTTTCTCTTACAGACATACTGAAATAGCACAAATTTATGGCCCTAATGCAGCTAAAAGATGGAAGGTGCCCTTACCCTTGTTGCGCATTCTGCTTTTGCTCAAGTCTCTGTTTTCGTTCTCGTTTATGTGCCAAAATCCGGTGAAACTGCTGCCTGAGTTTGTTGCTACGAAACTAGGTTCTTTAGCTCCGTAATGGGGTGGGAATTAACTTTTGTACTGGGGTTTTGGTGTTTCAGTGCTTGGATGTTTCAGTAGTGATACTTTGAAGAGTTCCCTCTCTTCCTCTTTTATAACCGTGACTAGAATGGAAAGGCAGAAAACAGGGGCAGAATGGGAGGGAAAAATAGTTACTATTACATGCAGTATGGCAGCAAGGAAAGGAGGGATGGTGTTCTGGTCTTTGCTCAGTCCCTCTGCCGTGTACTCATAGAACTAATTGAGTGAATTCCTTCTTAAAATACTAATAAACTAATGCTGTATCATTTCAGCACTTAATCCTTTAATTAACCACTAATCCTTAATTAATGGTCCAATTAATTTAATTACTTGAAATTGAATTAATTTAATTCTTCATCCCATAAGTTTAATTCATACTTCAAAATAAATATTTATATATATATATTTTCTCAAAACATACATATATTAAATATTTACAAAAATTCCCAAAATACCCTTGACAATAATTCCAAAAATTAATATTTAAAATTAAGGGTCTTACACTAATCAATTTTGGTTCTTATGGAATGTATTTCATCCAAAAAGTGTGTCTGTGTCATTGGATTAACATTTACGTCATTTTGTGCATCCCAATGCTTATTCTAATCACTTCATTCTTAAGGAACGTATTTCTTCCAAAAAGTGTGTTGGTTTCATGGGATTAATATTTACATCATTTTGTGCATCCGAACGATTATTTTAATCACTTTTTGTTCTTAAGGAATGTATTTAATCCAAAAACTGTGTTTGTTTTATTGGATTATCATTTACGTCATTTTGTGCATCCCTAGGCTTATTCTAATAACATTCTGTTGTAAGGAATGTATTTCACCCAAAAAAGTACGTTTGTGTCATTGGATTAACATTTACATCATTTTGTGCATGCCAAGGCTTATTCTAATCCATTTTCGATCTTATGGAATGTATTTCATCCAAAAAGTGCGTTTGTGTCATTGTATTAACATTTAGGTCATTTTGTGCGTCCAAAGGCTAATTCTAATGACTTTTCGTTCTAAACCAATATAATTCATCCAAAAAGTTTGTTTGTTTCATTGGATTAACATTTACGTCCTTTTGTGCGTCCCAAGGCTTATTCTAATCACATTTCATTCTTAAGGAATGCATTTCATCGAAAAAGTCCGTTTGTGTCAAAGTATTACAATTTCGTCATTTTGAGCATCCCAAGGCCTATTCTAATCACTTTTCGTTCCTAAGCAATGTACTTCATCCAACAAGTGCATTAGTGTCGTTGGATTAACATTTACGTCATATTGTGCTTCACAACGCTTATTCTAATCACTTTTGTTTTTAAGGCGTGTATTTCATTCAAAAAGTGCGTTTGTGTCATTGGCTTAACATTTACTTCATGTTGTGCATCCGAAGGCTTATTCTAATCCATTTTTGTTCTTAAGGAATTTTTTTCATCCAAAAAGTGCGTTAGTTTCATTCGATTAACATTTACTTCATTTTGTGCGTCCCTAGGCTTATTCTAATCACTTTTCATTCTTAAGGAATGTATTTCATCCAAAAAGTGCGTTTGTGTCATTGGATTAACATTTACATCATTTTGTGCGTCCCAAGTCCTATTCTAATGACTTTTCATTCTTAAGCAATGTACTTCATCCAATTGGTGCATTTGTGTCATTGGTTTAACATTTACGTCATGTTGTTCTTCACAACGCTTATTTTAATCACTTTTTGTTTTTAAGGCATGCATTTCATTCAAAAAGTGTGTTTGTGTCATTTGATTAACATTTATGTCATTTTGTGCATCCCAAGGCTTATTCTAATCAATTTTGGTTCTTATGGAATGTATTTCATCCAAAAAGTGTGTTTGTGTCATTGGATTAACATTTACGTCATTTTGTGCATCCCAATGCTTATTCTAATCACTTCATTCTTAAGGAATGTATTTCATTCAAAAAGTGCGTTTGTATCATTGGATTAATATTTACTTCATTTTGTGCATCCCAAGGCATATTCTAATCAATTTTTGTTCTTAAGGAATGTATTTCATCCAAAAAGTGCGTTTGTGTCATTGGATTAACATTTACGTCATTTTGTGCATCCCAAGGCTTATTCTATTCCATTTTCGTTCTTAAAAAATGTATTTCATCCAAAAAGTGCGTTTGTTTCTTTCGATTATCAGTTACGTCATTTTGTGCGTCCCAATGCTTATTCTAAATACTTTTCATTCTTAAGGAATGTATTTCATCCAAACTGTGCGTTTGTGTTATTGGATTAACATTTACGTCATTTGTGCATCCCAAGGCCTATTCTAATCACTTTTCGTTCATAAGCAATGTACTTCATCCAATAAGTGCATTTGTGTCATTGGATTAACATTTACGTCATATTGTGCTTCACAATGCTTATTCTATTCACTTTCTGTTTTAAAGGCATGCATTTCATTCAAAAAGTGCTTTTGTGTCATTAGATTAACATTTACGTCATTTTGTGCATCCCAAGGCTTAGTCTAATCCATTTTCGTTCTTAAGGAATGTATTTCATCCAAAAAGTGCGTTTGATTCATTGGATTATCATTTACGTCATTTTGTGCATCCCAATGCTTATTCGAATCACTTTTCATTCTTAAGGAATGTATTTCATTCAAAAAGTGCGTTTATTTCATGGGATTAATATTTACATCATTTTGTGCATCCCAACGCTTATTTTATTCACTTTTGGTTCTTAAGAAATGTATTTAATCTAAAAAGTGCGTTTGTGTCATTGGATAATGATTTACGTCATTCTTTGCATCTCTTGGATTATTCACCCAAAAATGTGTGTTTGTGTCATTGGATTAACATTTACGTTATTTTGTGCATCCCAAGCCTTATTCTAATCCTTTTTCGTTCTAAAGGAATGTATTTCATCCAAAAAGTGCATTTGGGTCATTAGATTAACATTTTGGTCATTTTTTGCATCTCAAGGCTTATTCTAATCAGTTTTCGTTCTTAAGGAATGTATTTCATCCAAAAAAGTGCGTTTTTCTCATTGGATTAACATTTTCGTTTTTTTTTTTTTTGCATTCCAAGGCTTATTCTAATCAATTTTCATTCATAAGGAATGTAATTCATCCAAAAGGTGCGATTGTTTGTTAGATTAACATTTAGGTCATTTTGTGCCACCCAAGACTTATTTAACTAACTTTTGGTTCTTAAGGAATGTATTTCATCCAAAAAGTGCGTTTGTGTCATTGGATTAACATTTTTGTGATTTTGTGCATCCCAAGACTTGTTTTAATCACTTATTGTTCTAAAGAAATGTAGTTCATCCAATAAGTGCATTTGTGTCATTGGATTAACATTTTCGTCGTTTTGTGCATCCCAACGATTATTCTAATCACTTTTTGTTCTTAAGGTATGTATTTAATCCAAAAAGTGTGTTTGTCTCATTGGATTATTATTTACATCGTTTTGTGCATCTTGAGGCTTATTCTAATCAATTTTCGTTTTTAAGGAATGTATTTTACCCACAAAGTGCGTTTGTGTCATTAGATTAACATTTACGTCATTTTGTGCATCCCATGTCTTATTCTCATCCATTTTCGATCTTAAGGAATGTATTTAATCCAAAAAGTGCGTTTGTGTCATTTGATTAACATTTAGTTCATTTTGTGCATCCCAACGCTTATTTTTATCACTTTTTGTTCTTAAGGAATGTATTTAATCCAAAAACTGCGTATGTTTTATTGGATTATCATTGACGTCATTTGGTGCGTCCAAAGGCTAATTCTAATGACTTTTCGTTCTAAACCAATAAAGTTCATCCACAAAGTGCATTTGTGTCATTGGATTTACATTTACGTCATTTTGTGCGTCCCAAGGCTTATTCTAATCACATTTCATTCTTAAGGAATGTATTTCATCGAAAAAGTGCATTTGTGTCATAGGAGTACAATTTCGTCATTTTGAGCATCCCAAGGCCTATTCTAATCACTTTTCGTTCCTAAGCAATGTACTTCATCCAATAAGTGCATTAGTGTCGTTGGATTAACATTTACGTCATATTGTGCTTCACAACGCTTATTCTAATCACTTTTGTTTTTAAGGCGTGTATTTCATTCAAAAAGTGCGTTTGTGTCATTGGCTTAACATTTACTTCATGTTGTGCATCCGAAGGCTTATTCTAATCCACTTTCGTTCTTATGGAATGTATTTCATCCAAAAAGTGCGTTTGTGTCATTGGATTAACATTTACGTCATTTTGTGCATCCCAAGGCTTATTCTAATCCATTTTTGTTCTTATGAAATGTATTTCATCCAAAAAGGGCATTTGTTTCATTGGATTAACATGTACATCATTTTGTGGATCCCAAGGCTTATTCTAATCAATTTTTGTTCTTAAGGAATGGATTTCATCCAAAAAGTGCGTTTGTGTCATTGGATTAACATTTACATCATTTTGTGCATCCCAAGTCCTATTCTAATCACTTTTCGTTCTTAAGCAATGTACTTCATCCAATAGGTGCATTTGTGTCAGTGGTTTAACATTTACATCATATTGTTCTTCACATTGCTTATTCTAATCACTTTTGTTTTTAAGGCATCTATTTCATTCAAAAAGTGCGTTTGTGTCATTGGAATAACATTTACGTCATTTTGTGCGTCCCAAGGCTTACTCCTAGCCATTTTCGTTCTTAGGGAATGTATTTCATCCAAAAAGTGAATTTGTTTCATTGGATTAACATTTACGTCATTTTGTGCGTCCCAAGGCTTATTCTAATCACTTTTCATTCTAAAGGAATGTATTTCATCGATAAAGTGCGTTTATGTCATTGGATTGACATTTACGTCATTTTGTGCATCGCAAGGCCTATTCTAATCACTATTCGTTCTTAACCAATGTACTTTATCCAATCAGTGCATTTGGGTCATTGGATTAACATTTACGTTATATTGTGCTTCACAACGCTTATTCTGATCACTTTTTGTTTTTAAGGCATGTATTTCATTCAAAAAGTGCGTTTGTATCATTGGATTAACATTTACGTCATTTGTGCATCCCAAGGCCTATTCTAATCACTTTTCGTTCATAAGCAATGTACTTCATCAAATAAGTGCATTTGTGTCATTGGATTAACATTTACGTCATATTGTGCTTCACAACGCTTATTCTAATAACTTTTTGTTTTAAAGGCATGCATTTCATTCAAAAAGTGCTTTTGTGTCATTAGATTAACATTTACGTCATTTTGTGCATCCCAAGGCTTATTCTAATCCATTTTCGTTCTTAAGGAATGTATTTCATCCAAAAAGTGCGATTGTTTCATTGGATTATCATTTACGTCATTTTGTGCATCCCAATGCTTATTCGAATCACTTTTCATTCTTAAGGAATGTATTTCATTCAAAAAAAGTTTGTTTCATGGGATTAATATTTACATCATTTTGTGCATCCCAACGCTTATTTTAATCACTTTTGGTTCTTAAGAAATGTATTGATCACAAAAAGTGCGTTTGTGTCATTGGATAATCATTTACGTCATTTTGTGCATCCCTAGGATTATTCTAATAATATTTCGTTTTAAGGAATGTATTTCACCCAAAAAAGTGCGTTTGTGTCATTAGATTAACATTTACGTCATTTTTTGCATCTCATGGCTTATTCTAATCACTTTTCGTTCTTAAGGAATGTATTTCATCCAAAAAGTGCGTTTTTCTCATTGGATTAACATTTTCGTTTTTTTTTTGCATTCCAAGGCTTATTCTAATCCATTTTCATTCATAAGGAATGTAATTCATCCAAAAAGTGTGTTTGTGTCGTTGGATTAACATTTAGGTCATTTTGTGCCACCTAAGACTTATTTAACTAACTTTTCGTTCTAAAGTAATGTATTTCATCCAAAAAGTGCGTTTGTGTCATTGGATTAACATTTTTGTGATTTTGTGCATCCCAGGACTTATTTTAATCACTTATTATTCCAAAGAAATGTAGTTCATCCAATAAGTGCATTTGTGTCATTGGATTTACATTTTCGTCATTTTGTGCATCCCAACGATTATTCTAATCACTTTTTGTTCTTAAGGAATGTATTTAATCCAAAAAGTGCGTTTATGTCATTGGATTATCATTTACATCATTTTGTGCATCCCGAGGCTTAATCTAATCAATTTTCGTTTTTAAGGAATGTAATTTATCCACAAAGTGCGTTTGTGTCATTAGATTAACATTTACGTCAATTTGTGCATCCCAAGGCTTATTCTCATCCGTTTTTGTTCTTAAGGAATGTATTTAATCCAAAAAGTGCGTTTGTGTCATTGGATTGTCATTTACGTCATTTTGTTCATCCCGAGGCTTATTCTCATCTCTTTTCGTTCTTAAGGAATGTACTTCATCCAAAAATTGCGTTTGTGTCATTAGATTAATATTTAGGTCATTTTGTGCATCCCAAGGCTTCTTCTAATCCATTTTCGTTCTAATGGAATGTATTTCATCCAAAAAGTTCATTTGTGTGATTGCATTAACATTTAGGTCATTTGGTGCACCACAAGGCTTATTCTAATCCATTTTCATTCTTAAGGAATGTATTTCATCCACAAAGTGTGTTCGTGTCATTAGATTAAAATTTACGTCATTTTGTGCATCCCAAGGCTTATTCTCATTACATTTCGTTCTTAAGCAATGTATTTCATCCAAAGAGTGTGTTTGTGTTATTAGATTAATATTTAGGTCATTTTGTGCATCCCAAGGCTTATTCTAATCCATTTTCGTTCTAATGGAATGTATTTTATCCAAAAAGTTCATTTGTGTGATTGCATTAACATTTAGGTCATTTGGTGCATCACAAGGCTTATTCTAATCCATTTTCATTCTTAAGGAATGTATTTCATCCACAAAGTGTGTTCGTGTCATTAGATTAAAATTTACGTCATTTTGTGCATCCCAAGGCTTATTCTCATTACATTTCGTTCTTAAGCAATGTATTTCATCCAAAGAGTGTGTTTGTGTTATTAGATTAATATTTAGGTCATTTTGTGCATCCCAAGGCTTATTCTAATCCATTTTCGTTCTAATGGAATGTATTTTATCCAAAAAGTGCGTTTGTGTCATTGCATTAACATTTAGGTCATTTTGTGCATCACAAGGCTTATTCTAATCCATTTTCGTTCTTAACCAATGTATTTCATCCAATAAGCGCACTTGTGTCATTGGATTGACATTAGGTCATTTTGTGCATCCGAAGGCTTATTATAATACATTTTTGCTCTTATGGAATGTATGTCATCCAAAAAGTGCGTTTGTTTCATTGGATTAAAATTTACATCATTTTGTGCATCCAACGCTTATTTTAATCACTTTTTTCTTCTTAAGGAACGTATTTAATCCAAAAAGTGTGTTTGTGTCATTGGATTATCATTTACGTTATTTTGTGCATCCCTAGGCTTATTCTATTAACATTTTGTTTTAAGGAATATATTTCATCCAAAATGTGCGTTTGTGTCATTGTATTAACATTTAGGTCATTTTGTGCATCCCAAGGCTTATTCTAATCACTTTTTGTTCTTAAGGAATGTATTTCACAAAAATGTGTGTTTGTGTCATTGCATTAACATGTAGGACATTTTGTGCATCCCAAGGTTTATTCTAATCACATTTCGTTCTTAAGGAATGTATTTCATCCAAAAAGTGCGTTTGTGTCATTGGATTAACATTTTCGCCATTTTGTGCATCTCAAGGCTTATTCTAATCCATTTCGCTCTTAGGGAATCTATGTCATCCAAAAGTGTGTTTGTTTCATTGGAATAACATTTACGTCATTTTGTGCGTGCCAAGGCTTACTCCTAGCCATTTTCGTTCTTAGGGAATGTATTTCATCCAAAAAGTGAATTTGTTTCATTGGATTAACATTTACGTCATTTTGTGCGTCCCAAGGCTTATTCTAATCACTTTTCATTCTAAAGGAATGTATTTCATCGATAAAGTGCGTTTATGTCATTGGATTGACATTTACGTCATTTTGTGCATCGCAAGGCCTATTCTAATCACTATTCGTTCTTAACCAATGTACTTTATCCAATCAGTGCATTTGGGTCATTGGATTAACATTTACGTTATATTGTGCTTCACAACGCTTATTCTGATCACTTTTTGTTTTTAAGGCATGTATTTCATTCAAAAAGTGCGTTTGTATCATTGGATTAACATTTACGTCATTTGTGCATCCCAAGGCCTATTCTAATCACTTTTCGTTCATAAGCAATGTACTTCATCAAATAAGTGCATTTCTGTCATTGGATTAACATTTACGTCATATTGTGCTTCACAACACTTATTCTAATAACTTTTTGTTTTAAAGGCATGCATTTCATTCAAAAAGTGCTTTTGTGTCATTAGATTAACATTTACGTCATTTTGTGCATCCCAAGGCTTATTCTAATCCATTTTCGTTCTTAAGGAATGTATTTCATCCAAAAAGTGCGATTGTTTCATTGGATTATCATTTACGTCATTTTGTGCATCCCAATGCTTATTCGAATCACTTTTCTTTCTTAAGGAATGTATTTCATTCAAAAAAAGTTTGTTTCATGGGATTAATATTTACATCATTTTGTGCATCCCAACGCTTATTTTAATCACTTTTGGTTCTTAAGAAATGTATTGATCACAAAAAGTGCGTTTGTGTCATTGGATAATCATTTACGTCATTTTGTGCATCCCTAGGATTATTCTAATAATATTTCGTTTTAAGGAATGTATTTCACCCAAAAAAGTGCGTTTGTGTCATTAGATTAACATTTACGTCATTTTTTGCATCTCATGGCTTATTCTAATCACTTTTCGTTCTTAAGGAATGTATTTCATCCAAAAAGTGCGTTTTTCTCATTGGATTAACATTTTCGTTTTTTTTTTGCATTCCAAGGCTTATTCTAATCCATTTTCATTCATAAGGAATGTAATTCATCCAAAAAGTGTGTTTGTGTCGTTAGATTAATATTTAGGTCATTTTGTGCCACCTAAGACTTATTTAACTAACCTTTCGTTCTAAAGTAATGTATTTCATCCAAAAAGTGCGTTTGTGTCATTGGATTAACATTTTTGTGATTTTGTGCATCCCAAGACTTATTTTAATCACTTATTATTCCAAAGAAATGTAGTTCATCCAATAAGTGCATTTGTGTCATTGGATTTACATTTTTGTCATTTTGTGCATCCCAACGATTATTCTAATCACTTTTTGTTCTTAAGGAATGTATTTAATCCAAAAAGTGCGTTTATGTCATTGGATTATCATTTACATCATTTTGTGCATCCCGAGGCTTAATCTAATCAATTTTCGTTTTTAAGGAATGTAATTTATCCACAAAGTGCGTTTGTGTCATTAGATTAACATTTACGTCAATTTGTGCATCCCAAGGCTTATTCTCATCCATTTTTGTTCTTAAGGAATGTATTTAATCCAAAAAGTGCGTTTGTGTCATTGGATTGTCATTTACGTCATTTTGTTCATCCAGAGGCTTATTCTCATCTCTTTTCGTTCTTAAGGAATGTACTTCATCCAAAAATTGCGTTTGTGTCATTAGATTAATATTTAGGTCATTTTATGCATCCCAAGGCTTCTTCTAATCCATTTTCGTTCTAATGGAATGTATTTCATCCAAAAAGTTCATTTGTGTGATTGCATTAACATTTAGGTCATTTGGTGCATCACAAGGCTTATTCTAATCCATTTTCATTCTTAAGGAATGTATTTCATCCACAAAGTGTGTTCGTGTCATTAGATTAAAATTTACGTCATTTTGTGCATCCCAAGGCTTATTCTCATTACATTTCGTTCTTAAGCAATGTATTTCATCCAAAGAGTGTGTTTGTGTTATTAGATTAATATTTAGGTCATTTTGTGCATCCCAAGGCTTATTCTAATCCATTTTCGTTCTAATGGAATGTATTTTATCCAAAAAGTGCGTTTGTGTCATTGCATTAACATTTAGGTCATTTTGTGCATCACAAGGCTTATTCTAATCCATTTTCGTTCTTAACCAATGTATTTCATCCAATAAGCGCACTTGTGTCATTGGATTGACATTAGGTCATTTTGTGCATCCGAAGGCTTATTATAATACATTTTTGCTCTTATGGAATGTATGTCATCCAAAAAGTGCGTTTGTTTCATTGGATTAAAATTTACATCATTTTGTGCATCCCAACGCTTATTTTAATCACTTTTTTGTTCTTAAGGAACATATTTAATCCAAAAAGTGTGTTTGTGTCATTGGATTATCATTTACGTTATTTTGTGCATCCCTAGGCTTATTCTATTAACATTTTGTTTTAAGGAATATATTTCATCCAAAATGTGCGTTTGTGTCATTGTATTAACATTTAGGTCATTTTGTGCATCCCAAGGCTTATTCTAATCACTTTTTGTTCTTAAGGAATGTATTTCACAAAAATGTGTGTTTGTGTCATTGCATTAACATGTAGGACATTTTGTGCATCCCAAGGTTTATTTTAATCACTTTTCGTTCTTAAGGAATGTATTTCATCCAAAAAGTGCGTTTGTGTCATTGGATTAACATTTTCGCCATTTTGTGCATCTCAAGGCTTATTCTAATCCATTTCGCTCTTAGGGAATCTATGTCATCCAAAAGTGTGTTTGTTTCATTGGAATAACATTTACGTCATTTTGTGCGTCCCAAGGCTTACTCCTAGCCATTTTCGTTCTTAGGGAATGTATTTCATCCAAAAAGTGAATTTGTTTCATTGGATTAACAGTTACGTCATTTTGTGCGTCCCAAGGCTTATTCTAATCACTTTTCATTCTAAAGGAATGTATTTCATCGATAAAGTGCGTTTATGTCATTGGATTGACATTTACGTCATTTTGTGCATCGCAAGGCCTATTCTAATCACTATTCGTTCTTAACCAATGTACTTTATCCAATCAGTGCATTTGGGTCATTGGATTAACATTTACGTTATATTGTGCTTCACAACGCTTATTCTGATCACTTTTTGTTTTTAAGGCATGTATTTCATTCAAAAAGTGCGTTTGTATCATTGGATTAACATTTACGTCATTTGTGCATCCCAAGGCCTATTCTAATCACTTTTCGTTCATAAGCAATGTACTTCATCAAATAAGTGCATTTGTGTCATTGGATTAACATTTACGTCATATTGTGCTTCACAACGCTTATTCTAATAACTTTTTGTTTTAAAGGCATGCATTTCATTCAAAAAGTGCTTTTGTGTCATTAGATTAACATTTACGTCATTTTGTGCATCCCAAGGCTTATTCTAATCCATTTTCGTTCTTAAGGAATGTATTTCATCCAAAAAGTGCGATTGTTTCATTGGATTATCATTTACGTCATTTTGTGCATCCCAATGCTTATTCGAATCACTTTTCATTCTTAAGGAATGTATTTCATTCAAAAAAAGTTTGTTTCATGGGATTAATATTTACATCATTTTGTGCATCCCAACGCTTATTTTAATCACTTTTGGTTCTTAAGAAATGTATTGATCACAAAAAGTGCGTTTGTGTCATTGGATAATCATTTACGTCATTTTGTGCATCCCTAGGATTATTCTAATAATATTTCGTTTTAAGGAATGTATTTCACCCAAAAAAGTGCGTTTGTGTCATTAGATTAACATTTACGTCATTTTTTGCATCTCATGGCTTATTCTAATCACTTTTCGTTCTTAAGGAATGTATTTCATCCAAAAAGTGCGTTTTTCTCATTGGATTAACATTTTCGTTTTTTTTTTGCATTCCAAGGCTTATTCTAATCCATTTTCATTCATAAGGAATGTAATTCATCCAAAAAGTGTGTTTGTGTCGTTAGATTAACATTTAGGTCATTTTGTGCCACCTAAGACTTATTTAACTAACTTTTCGTTCTAAAGTAATGTATTTCATCCAAAAAGTGTGTTTGTGTCATTGGATTAACATTTTTGTGATTTTTTGCATCCCAAGACTTATTTTAATCACTTATTATTCCAAAGAAATGTAGTTCATCCAATAAGTGCATTTGTGTCATTGGATTTACATTTTCGTCATTTTGTGCATCCCAACGATTATTCTAATCACTTTTTGTTCTTAAGGAATGTATTTAATCCAAAAAGTGCGTTTATGTCATTGGATTATCATTTACATCATTTTGTGCATCCCGAGGCTTAATCTAATCAATTTTCGTTTTTAAGGAATGTAATTTATCCACAAAGTGCGTTTGTGTCATTAGATTAACATTTACGTCAATTTGTGCATCCCAAGGCTTATTCTCATCCATTTTTGTTCTTAAGGAATGTATTTAATCCAAAAAGTGCGTTTGTGTCATTGCATTAACATTTAGGTCAATTTGTGCATCACAAGGCTTATTGATATCCATTTTCATTCTTAACCAATGTATTTAATCCAATAAGTGCACTTGTGTCATTGGATTGACATTAGGTCATTTTGTGCATCCCAAGGCTTATTCTAATCCATTTTTGGTCTTATGGAATTGATGTCATCCAAAAATGCGTTTGTTACATTGGATTAACATTTACGTCATTTTGTGCATGCCAAGGTTTATTCTAATTACTTTTCGTTGTTAAGGAATGTATTCCATCCAAAAAGTGCATTTGTTTCATTGGATTAACATTTACATCATTTTGTGGATCCCAAGGCTTATTCTAATCCATTTTTGTTCTTAAGGAATGTATTTCATCCAAAAAGTGTGTTTGTTTCATTGGATTGACATTTACTTCATTTTGTGCGTCCCTAGGCTTATTCTAATCACTTTTCATTCTTAAGAAATGTATTTCATCCAAAAGGTGCGTTTGTGTCATTGGATTAACATTGACATCATTTTTTGCATCCTAAGGCCTATTCAAATCACTTTTCGTTCCTCAGCAATGTACTTCATTCAATAGGTGCATTTGTGTCATTGGTTTAACATTTACGTCATATTGTTCTTCATAACGCTTATTCTAATCACTTTTTGTTTTTAAGGGATGCATTTCATTCAAAAAGTGCGTTTATGTCATTAGATTAACATTTACGACATTTTGTGCATCGCAAGCCTTATTCTAATCAATTTTGGTTCTTATCGAATCTATTTCATCCAAAAAGTGTGATTGTGTCATTGGATTAACTTTTATGCTTTTTGTGCATCCCAATGCTTATTCTAATCACTTTTCATTCTTAAGGTATGTATTTCTTCCAAAAAGTGCGTTTGTTTCATGGGATTAATATTTACATCATTTAGTGCATCCGAACGCTTATTTTAATCTCTTTTTGTTTTTAAGGAATGTATTTAATCCAAAAACTGCGTTTGTTTTATTGCATTATCATTTACATCATTTTGTGCATCCCTAGCTTATTCTAATAACATTTCGTTGTAAGGATTGTATTTCACCCAAAAAAGTACGTTTGTGTCATTGGATTAACATTTACGTTATTTTGTGCATTCCAAGGCTTATTCTAATCCATTTTAATTCTTATGGAATGCATTTCATCCAAAAAGTGTGTTTGTGTCAATGTATTAACATTTAGGTCATTTTGTGCGTCCAAAGGCTAATTCTAATGACTTTTCGTTCTAAACGAATATAGTTCATCCACAAAGTGCGTTTGTGTCATTGGATTAACATTTACTTCATTTTGTGCGTCTCAAGGCTTATTCTAATCACATTTCATTCTTAAGGAATTTATTTCATCGAAACAGTGCGTTTGTGTCATTGGATTAACATTTACATCATTTTGTGGATCCCAAGGCTTATTCTAATCCATTTTTGTTCTTAAGGAATGTATTTCATCCAAAAAGTGCGTTAGTTTCATTGGATTAACATTTACTTCATTTCGTGCGTCCCTAGGCTTATTCTAATCACTTTTCATTCTTAAGAAATGTAATTCATTCAAAAAGTGCGTTTGTGTCATTGGATTAACATGTACATCATTTTGTGCATCCCAAGTCCTATTCTAATCACTTTTCGTTCTTAAGCAATGTACTTCATCAAATAGGTGCATTTGTGTCATTGGTTTAACATTTACGTCATATTGTTCTTCACAACGCTTATTCTAATCACTTTTTGTTTTTAAGGCATGCATTTCATTCAAAAAGGGCGTTTCTGTCATTAGATTAACATTCACGACATTTTGTGCATCCCAAGGCTTATTCTAATCAATTTTGGTTCTTGTGGAATGTATTTCATCCAAAAAGTGTGTTTGTGTCATTGGATTAACATTTATGTCTTTTTATGCATCCCAATGCTTATTCTCATCCCTTGTCATTCTTAAGGAATGTATTTCTTCCAAAAAGTGCGTTTGTTTCATGGGATTAATATTTACATCATTTAGTGCATCCGAACGATTATTTTAATCACTTTTTGTTCTTAAGGAATGTATTTAATCCAAAAACTTCGTTTGTTTTGTTTGATTATCATTTACGTCATTTTGTGCATCCCCAGGCTAATTCTAATATGATTTCGTTGTAACGAATGTATTTCACCCATACAAGTACGTTTGTGTCATTAGATTAACATTTACGTCATTTTGTGCATGCCAAGGCTTATTCTAATCCATTTTAATTCTTATGGAATGCATTTCATCCAAAAAGTGAGTTTGTGTCATTTTATTAACATTTAGGTCATTTTGTGCGTCCAAAGGCTAATTGTAATGACTTTTCGTTCTAAACCAATATAGTTCATCCACAAAGTGCATTGGTGTCATTAGATTAACATTTACGTCATTTTGTGCGTCCCAAGGCTTATTCTAATCACATTTCATTCTTAAGGAATGTATTTCATCGAAAAAGTGCGTTTGTGTCATAGGATTACAATTTCGTCATTTTGAGCATCCCAAGGCCTATTCTAATCACTTTTCGTTTCTAAGCAATGTATTTCAATCAAAAAGTGCGTTTGTGTCATTGGGTTAACATTTACTTCATTTTCTGCATCCCAAGGCTTATTCTAATCCATTTTCTTTCTTATGGAATGTATTTTATCCAAAAAGTGCGTTTGTGTCATTGGATTAACATTTACGTCATTTTGAGCATCCCAAGGCCTATTCTAATCCATTTTCGTTCTTATGGAATAAATTTCATCCAATAAAGTGCATTTGTTTCATTGGATTAACATTTACATCATTTTGTGGATCCCAAGTCTTATGGTAATCCATTTTTGTTCTTAACGAATGTATTTCATCCAAAAACTGCGTTAGTTTCATTGTATTAACATTTACTTCATGTCGTGCGTCCCTACGCTTATTCTAATCACTTTTCATTCTTAGGGAATGTATTTCACCCAAAAAGTGCGTTTGTGTCATTGGATTAACATTTACATCATTTTGTGCATCCCAAGTCCTATTCTAATCGCTTTTCGTTCTGAAGCAATGTACTTCATCCAATAGGTGCATTTGTGTCATTGGATTAACATTGGTTTATCATTTTGTGCATCCCAAGGCTTATTCTAATAACATTTCGTTGTAAGGAATGTATGTCACCCAAAAAAGTACGTTTGTGTCATTGGATTAACATTTACATCATTTTGTGCATGCCAAGGCTTACTCTAATCCATTTTCGTTCTTATGGAATGTATTTCATCCAAAAAGTGCGTTTGTGTCATTGTATTAACATTTAGGTCATTTTGTGCGTCCAAAGGCTAATTCTAATCACTTTTCGTTCTAAACCCATATAGTTCATCCAAAAGGTGCGTTTGTGTCATTAGATTAACATTTACGTCATTTTGTGCATCCCAAGGCTTATTCTCATCCATTTTCGTTCTTAAGGAATGTATTTAATCCAAAAAGTGCGTATGTGTCATTAGATTAATATTTAGGTCATTTTGTGCATCCCAAGGCTTATTCTAATCCATTTTCGTTCTTATGGAATGTATTTCATCCAAAAAGTGCGTTTGTGTCATTGCATTAACATTTAGGTCATTTTGTGCATCACAAGGCTTATTCTAATCCATTTTCGTTCTTAACCAATGTATTTCATCCAATAAGTGCACTTGTGTCATCGGATTGACATTAGGTTATTTTGTGCATCCCAAGGCTTATTCTAATCCATTTTTGCTCTTATGGAATGTATGTCATCCAGAAGTGCGTTTGTTTCATTGGATTAACATTTACGTCATTTTGTGCATGCCAAGGTTTATTCTAATTAGTTTTCGTTCTTAAGGAATGTATTTCATCCAAAACGTGCATTTGTTTCATTGGATTAACATTTACATTATTTTGTGGATCCCAAGGCCTATTCTAATCACTTTTCGTTCTAAACCAATATAATTGATCCACAATGTTCGTTTGTGTCATTGGATTAATATTTACATCATTTTGTGCTTCCCAAGGCTTATTCTAATCACATTTCATTCTTAAGGAATGCATTTCATCGAAAAAGTGCGTTTGTGTCAAAGTATTACAATTTCGTCATTTTGAGCATCCCAAGGGCTATTCTAATCACTTTTCGTTCCTAAGAGATGTACTTTATCCAATAAGTGCATTAGTGTCGTTGGATTAACATTTACGTCATATTGTGCTTCACTACTCTTATTCTAATCACTTTTGTTTTTAAGGCATGTATTTCATTCACAAAGTGTGTTTGTGTCATTGGGTTAACATTTACTTCATTTTGTGCATCCCAAGGCTTATTCTAATCCATTTTTATTCTTAAGGAATTTTTTTCATCCAAAAAGTGGGTTAGTTTCATTCGATTAACATTTACTTCATTTTGTGCGTCCCTAGGCTTATTCTAATCACTTTTCATTCTTAAGCAATGTACTTCATCCAATATGTGCATTTGTGTCATTGGTTTAACATTTATGTCATATTGTTCTACGCAACGCTAATTTTAATCACTTTTTGTTTTTAAGGCATGCATTTCATTCAAAAAGTGCGTTTGTGTCATTTGATTAATATTTACGTCATTTTATGCATCCCAAGGCTTATTCTAATTGTAACACCCCGAGTTTAAAACACAGCGCGGGTTATTATTTTTTTTTAAATCAATAATTAAAATAAGTTTTCCCAAAATTATTTCAAAGGAATTAAAATAAAGTGTTTCGTAAAATAGTACGTTATAGATAAATCGATGAACGTAAACTCAATACTTCATCTGGATTATCACTAAGTACTTATCTTGGAAATTAATTTTTAAATAGTAATATACCCCAAAATATCATTGTCATAATACATTAACAGCAAATATCAGAGTACATGGTTCAGTGGAAAATAGTACAGTATTCCCAAAATAAGACAAATTACAATTTCAACCCAAAACCTAATACATTAAGTCTAACTGATCATGCGCTAAAGCTGCAGTAGCATGGATTCCCTCCGCATCCCATGCAAGTCTCTTCTGACTCTGTAGCTCGCTTAGACGTAACCTCCTCCTCCTCGTACATAGAGGGATCGGTCTCCTCAGAAGTTAAGTCAATACACACTCGTGGCCGCTTCGGCGGTGCCGGAATCTCGTAGCAATCATCGAAGATCCTAGATGGACCCGGAATCTCAGTCGCTACTGGTCTCAGCTACTGGCCTCCGTCTCAACCCTCTCAGCAGACTCCTCAGCGTCGTCGAAAACGCCGTGCGCCTCTAGCACCAGGCGAGAAGGCACGGGAAACTCTATGCTCGCATGAGTACGCTCTACGAAGTCCTCCACACCGTCAGTCCTACTTGTCCGCTCCAGCCACCCCGTATAACTCGCTCTGCTTGAGAGGGGGTCAAAAGCCCAAGCAGTGCGCGAGTAGCGATCAAGGAAATTCAACAACGTTTCCGTCGTTCGGGTACCCACGGGCGGCGTGGGTTTGGGAGGCATCTGAGGGCAAAGCCCAAAGTCCACATTATAATAGCAAGGGGTCACCGACCGAGAATAACAGATAATCACATAGCATATATTGCACAACAACATGTATAATCATGGTATAACATATGAGGATGAGGAATAATAATGCTCATTTGGAAATTCATGACTTTCATGCCTTTTCAAAACAGCAGTCAATGATTATGAAGTATGCGGTAAGTACAAACACACGTCAACAAAACACAATCATTAATTCAGAATTTCAGATTCTGGACAGCACTCACACACATTAATTTCCAACATTCATCATATAAACAATCGTGACACGCCGGTCAAATCCATCAATGTAATGCATAATTTTCTTCGAATCACTAAGGTGCAGTCGCTCACAGACCAGCACAATTTAACGGCCCTCATGACCAGGGTGCAATCGCTCAACAGATCAGCACCTGTGCAGATGCTCAACAGTCCAGCACATCGTGCAGTCGCTCAACAGACCAGCACGTTTGACATAACCCGAGGTACAATCGCTCAACAGATCAGTACCTAGTGCAGACGCTCAACAGTCCAGCACTCGTGCAATCGCTCAACAGATCAGCACAGGGTTGCGCAGTTCAGGGTACAGACGCTCAAAAGTCCAGTACTAGTGCAGACGCTTAACAGTGCAGCACTTATATACCAAAGTACAATCGCTCAACAGATCAGTACTTAGTGCAGACGCTCAACAGTCCAGCACTCGTGCAATCGCTCAACAGATCAGCACGTGGTTGCGCATTACTCTATGGCCTATCGCGGGTACCACTTGACTATGCAATGCATGAATATGCAGTGTTTCACTTCTCTAGAAACAGAATGCAAAATCAGACAATTAATGCTCTTCATCATGTTTAAATATTTCAGCACAGTCATAAATAACAACATAATCATGATTACACAGTCCATTAATCATTAACACTTTGAAAAGTTTTCCCAGACTCTTAAAATTCAATTACAGAGTTTAAAACTGAGGATTTCTGGAATTTTTACGAATCCGTATTCAAATACAGCTCTTCCGTATTCGAATACAGAAGCCAAAAATAGTGCAGATTCACACCCTGTATTCGAATACAGCCTTCTGGTATTCGAATACAGGGGCAGTCTCAGTGTACAAAAACAACATCTCTCACTACATGAGTAGAGTTTCAAAAACTTCATCACCACAACTTCAAAATGTCACCAAATATTCCATTTGAATTCCCCACAACAATCCCAACATTTCCCAAACACTCAGGGTTTACAAAACACTCTTAAAAACTTGGAAATTCTGGAAAACACGAATCTCTATTCGAATACAGCTTCCTTGTATTCGAATACAGAAGCTAAAATTTGAGTTTCTGGAAAAACTCGAATCTGTAGTCGAATACAACATGCCTGTAGTCGACTACAGATGCGAATACAATGTTAAAATTTCACTTCTTTATTCGAATACGACATGGTCGTAGTCGAATACAGAGGTTTAGTCAGAAGCAAAAATCCTTCTTCTGTATTCGACTACAGGGGCTCGTAGTCGAATACAGGTTTTGAAAACTTAGGCAAAACAGAACTTGACAGGTTGTATTCGAATACACTCATGTTGTATTCGAATACACCTTCAACAAACCAGTGAAAGTTCAACCCTTTTCAACTGTTTTCTTTAATAAAAGACAACCAAATATCAAACAGATTCTGCACTTTTCAAAAAGCTTTTCCTCATTTAAAATCCCTTTTTCCTTTAAAATCATCAACACCACCAGAGTCACACAAAACAACCAGAATCAGAATCATCAACATCACCAGAACCACACAAAACAACCAGAATATGAGTCATTTTCATCACCAGAATCCCACAACATAAAACAGAATCAGAACTATTACACCAGTTTATCCAAAACAAAGACAGATGATCAATCATCAGAACATCATGCAACATTTCAGTGTTCTCACTCAACAGAACAAACATGCATGCATTCAGTTTTCCCAAAACACCAGAACAACCATGCATGCATTCAGTTTTCTCAAAACACGACAGAATGACAAGCAAGCATCACAGAACAACAAACCTCAACAGAATTCATTTTTGCATTTTAAGACTATTTTCAAAACAGTTTTATGACATGCATTTTAATCATCATTAAAATATCATGCAAACATTTTCCAGCTTTCACCCATAAGTAAAACAACATATTTTACCAGTAAGACAGCCAACAACAACTACCAGGAACAATCACTTATCAACAAAATGCATTTTCTTTCAAAATGTCATTTTCGAAAATAACTTTTCTCTTACAGACATACTGAAATAGCACAAATTTATGGCCCTAATGCAGCTAAAAGATGGAAGGTGCCCTTACCCTTGTTGCGCATTCTGCTTTTGCTCAAGTCTCTGTTTTCGTTCTCGTTTATGTGCCAAAATCCGGTGAAACTGCTGCCTGAGTTTGTTGCTACGAAACTAGGTTCTTTAGCTCCGTAATGGGGTGGGAATTAACTTTTGTACTGGGGTTTTGGTGTTTCAGTGCTTGGATGTTTCAGTAGTGATACTTTGAAGAGTTCCCTCTCTTCCTCTTTTATAACCGTGACTAGAATGGAAAGGCAGAAAACAGGGGCAGAATGGGAGGGAAAAATAGTTACTATTACATGCAGTATGGCAGCAAGGAAAGGAGGGATGGTGTTCTGGTCTTTGCTCAGTCCCTCTGCCGTGTACTCATAGAACTAATTGAGTGAATTCCTTCTTAAAATACTAATAAACTAATGCTGTATCATTTCAGCACTTAATCCTTTAATTAACCACTAATCCTTAATTAATGGTCCAATTAATTTAATTACTTGAAATTGAATTAATTTAATTCTTCATCCCATAAGTTTAATTCATACTTCAAAATAAATATTTATATATATATATTTTCTCAAAACATACATATATTAAATATTTACAAAAATTCCCAAAATACCCTTGACAATAATTCCAAAAATTAATATTTAAAATTAAGGGTCTTACACTAATCAATTTTGGTTCTTATGGAATGTATTTCATCCAAAAAGTGTGTCTGTGTCATTGGATTAACATTTACGTCATTTTGTGCATCCCAATGCTTATTCTAATCACTTCATTCTTAAGGAACGTATTTCTTCCAAAAAGTGTGTTGGTTTCATGGGATTAATATTTACATCATTTTGTGCATCCGAACGATTATTTTAATCACTTTTTGTTCTTAAGGAATGTATTTAATCCAAAAACTGTGTTTGTTTTATTGGATTATCATTTACGTCATTTTGTGCATCCCTAGGCTTATTCTAATAACATTCTGTTGTAAGGAATGTATTTCACCCAAAAAAGTACGTTTGTGTCATTGGATTAACATTTACATCATTTTGTGCATGCCAAGGCTTATTCTAATCCATTTTCGATCTTATGGAATGTATTTCATCCAAAAAGTGCGTTTGTGTCATTGTATTAACATTTAGGTCATTTTGTGCGTCCAAAGGCTAATTCTAATGACTTTTCGTTCTAAACCAATATAATTCATCCAAAAAGTTTGTTTGTTTCATTGGATTAACATTTACATCCTTTTGTGCGTCCCAAGGCTTATTCTAATCACATTTCATTCTTAAGGAATGCATTTCATCGAAAAAGTCCGTTTGTGTCAAAGTATTACAATTTCGTCATTTTGAGCTTCCCAAGGCCTATTCTAATCACTTTTCGTTCCTAAGCAATGTACTTCATCCAACAAGTGCATTAGTGTCGTTTGATTAACATTTACGTCATATTGTGCTTCACAACGCTTATTCTAATCACTTTTGTTTTTAAGGCGTGTATTTCATTCAAAAAGTGCGTTTGTGTCATTGGCTTAACATTTACTTCATGTTGTGCATCCGAAGGCTTATTCTAATCCATTTTTGTTCTTAAGGAATTTTTTTCATCCAAAAAGTGCGTTAGTTTCATTCGATTAACATTTACTTCATTTTGTGCGTCCCTAGGCTTATTCTAATCACTTTTCATTCTTAAGGAATGTATTTCATCCAAAAAGTGCGTTTGTGTCATTGGATTAACATTTACATCATTTTGTGCGTCCCAAGTCCTATTCTAATGACTTTTCATTCTTAAGCAATGTACTTCATCCAATTGGTGCATTTGTGTCATTGGTTTAACATTTACGTCATGTTGTTCTTCACAACGCTTATTTTAATCACTTTTTGTTTTTAAGGCATGCATTTCATTCAAAAAGTGTGTTTGTGTCATTTGATTAACATTTATGTCATTTTGTGCATCCCAAGGCTTATTCTAATCAATTTTGGTTCTTATGGAATGTATTTCATCCAAAAAGTGTGTTTGTGTCATTGGATTAACATTTACGTCATTTTGTGCATCCCAATGCTTATTCTAATCACTTCATTCTTAAGGAATGTATTTCATTCAAAAAGTGCGTTTGTATCATTGGATTAATATTTACTTCATTTTGTGCATCCCAAGGCATATTCTAATCAATTTTTGTTCTTAAGGAATGTATTTCATCCAAAAAGTGCGTTTGTGTCATTGGATTAACATTTACGTCATTTTGTGCATCCCAAGGCTTATTCTATTCCATTTTCGTTCTTAAAAAATGTATTTCATCCAAAAAGTGCGTTTGTTTCTTTCGATTATCAGTTACGTCATTTTGTGCGTCCCAATGCTTATTCTAAATACTTTTCATTCTTAAGGAATGTATTTCATCCAAACTGTGCGTTTGTGTTATTGGATTAACATTTACGTCATTTGTGCATCCCAAGGCCTATTCTAATCACTTTTCGTTCATAAGCAATGTACTTCATCCAATAAGTGCATTTGTGTCATTGGATTAACATTTACGTCATATTGTGCTTCACAATGCTTATTCTATTCACTTTCTGTTTTAAAGGCATGCATTTCATTCAAAAAGTGCTTTTGTGTCATTAGATTAACATTTACGTCATTTTGTGCATCCCAAGGCTTAGTCTAATCCATTTTCGTTCTTAAGGAATGTATTTCATCCAAAAAGTGCGTTTGATTCATTGGATTATCATTTACGTCATTTTGTGCATCCCAATGCTTATTCGAATCACTTTTCATTCTTAAGGAATGTATTTCATTCAAAAAGTGCGTTTATTTCATGGGATTAATATTTACATCATTTTGTGCATCCCAACGCTTATTTTATTCACTTTTGGTTCTTAAGAAATGTATTTAATCTAAAAAGTGCGTTTGTGTCATTGGATAATGATTTACGTCATTTTTTGCATCTCTAGGATTATTCACCCAAAAATGTGTGTTTGTGTCATTGGATTAACATTTACGTTATTTTGTGCATCCCAAGCCTTATTCTAATCCTTTTTCGTTCTAAAGGAATGTATTTCATCCAAAAAGTGCATTTGGGTCATTAGATTAACATTTTGGTCATTTTTTGCATCTCATGGCTTATTCTAATCAGTTTTCGTTCTTAAGGAATGTATTTCATCCAAAAAAGTGCGTTTTTCTCATTGGATTAACATTTTCTTTTTTTTTTTTTTTTGCATTCCAAGGCTTATTCTAATCAATTTTCATTCATAAGGAATGTAATTCATCCAAAAGGTGCGATTGTTTGTTAGATTAACATTTAGGTCATTTTGTGCCACCCAAGACTTATTTAACTAACTTTTGGTTCTTAAGGAATGTATTTCATCCAAAAAGTGCGTTTGTGTCATTGGATTAACATTTTTGTGATTTTGTGCATCCCAAGACTTGTTTTAATCACTTATTGTTCTAAAGAAATGTAGTTCATCCAATAAGTGCATTTGTGTCATTGGATTAACATTTTCGTCGTTTTGTGCATCCCAACGATTATTCTAATCACTTTTTGTTCTTAAGTTATGTATTTAATCCAAAAAGTGTGTTTGTCTCATTGGATTATTATTTACATCGTTTTGTGCATCTTGAGGCTTATTCTAATCAATTTTCGTTTTTAAGGAATGTATTTTACCCACAAAGTGCGTTTGTGTCATTAGATTAACATTTACGTCATTTTGTGCATCCCATGTCTTATTCTCATCCATTTTCGATCTTAAGGAATGTATTTAATCCAAAAAGTGCGTTTGTGTCATTTGATTAACATTTAGTTCATTTTGTGCATCCCAACGCTTATTTTTATCACTTTTTGTTCTTAAGGAATGTATTTAATCCAAAAACTGCGTATGTTTTATTGGATTATCATTGACGTCATTTGGTGCGTCCAAAGGCTAATTCTAATGACTTTTCGTTCTAAACCAATAAAGTTCATCCACAAAGTGCATTTGTGTCATTGGATTTACATTTACGTCATTTTGTGCGTCCCAAGGCTTATTCTAATCACATTTCATTCTTAAGGAATGTATTTCATCGAAAAAGTGCATTTGTGTCATAGGAGTACAATTTCGTCATTTTGAGCATCCCAAGGCCTATTCTAATCACTTTTCGTTCCTAAGCAATGTACTTCATCCAATAAGTGCATTAGTGTCGTTGGATTAACATTTACGTCATATTGTGCTTCACAACGCTTATTCTAATCACTTTTGTTTTTAAGGCGTGTATTTCATTCAAAAAGTGCGTTTGTGTCATTGGCTTAACATTTACTTCATGTTGTGCATCCGAAGGCTTATTCTAATCCACTTTCGTTCTTATGGAATGTATTTCATCCAAAAAGTGCGTTTGTGTCATTGGATTAACATTTACGTCATTTTGTGCATCCCAAGGCAGATTCTAATCCATTTTTGTTCTTATGAAATGTATTTCATCCAAAAAGGGCATCTGTTTCATTGGATTAACATGTACATCATTTTGTGGATCCCAAGGCTTATTCTAATCAATTTTTGTTCTTAAGGAATGGATTTCATCCAAAAAGTGCGTTTGTGTCATTGGATTAACATTTACATCATTTTGTGCATCCCAAGTCCTATTCTAATCACTTTTCGTTCTTAAGCAATGTACTTCATCCAATAGGTGCATTTGTGTCAGTGGTTTAACATTTACATCATATTGTTCTTCACATTGCTTATTCTAATCACTTTTGTTTTTAAGGCATCTATTTCATTCAAAAAGTGCGTTTGTGTCATTGGGTTAACATTTACTTCATTTTGTGCATCTCAAGGCTTATTCTAATCCATTTCGCTCTTAGGGAATCTATGTCATCCAAAAGTGTGTTTGTTTCATTGGAATAACATTTACGTCATTTTGTGCGTCCCAAGGCTTACTCCTAGCCATTTTCGTTCTTAGGGAATGTATTTCATCCAAAAAGTGAATTTGTTTCATTGGATTAACATTTCATTCTAATCACTTAACATTTTGTGCGTCGCAAGGCCTATTCTAATCACTATTCGTTCTTAACCAATGTACTTTATCCAATCAGTGCATTTGGGTCATTGGATTAATATTTACGTTATATTGTGCTTCACAACGCTTATTCTGATCACTTTTTGTTTTTAAGGCATGTATTTCATTCAAAAAGTGCGTTTGTATCATTGGATTAACATTTACATCATTTGTGCATCCCAAGGCCTATTCTAATCACTTTTCGTTCATAAGCAATGTACTTCATCAAATAAGTGCATTTGTGTCATTGGATTAACATTTACGTCATATTGTGCTTCACAACGCTTATTCTAATAACTTTTTGTTTTAAAGGCATGCATTTCATTCAAAAAGTGCTTTTGTGTCATTAAATTAACATTTACGTCATTTTGTGCATCCCAAGGCTTATTCTAATCCATTTTCGTTCTTAAGGAATGTATTTCATCCAAAAAGTGCGATTGTTTCATTGGATTATCATTTACGTCATTTTGTGCATCCCAATGCTTATTCGAATCACTTTTCATTCTTAAGGAATGTATTTCATTCAAAAAAAGTTTGTTTCATGGGATTAATATTTACATCATTTTGTGCATCCCAACGCTTATTTTAATCACTTTTGGTTCTTAAGAAATGTATTGATCACAAAAAGTGCGTTTGTGTCATTGGATAATCATTTACGTCATTTTGTGCATCCCTAGGATTATTCTAATAATATTTCGTTTTAAGGAATGTATTTCACCCAAAAAAGTGCGTTTGTGTCATTAGATTAACATTTACGTCATTTTTTGCATCTCATGGCTTATTCTAATCACTTTTCGTTCTTAAGGAATGTATTTCATCCAAAAAGTGCGTTTTTCTCATTGGATTAACATTTTCGTTTTTTTTTTGCATTCCAAGGCTTATTCTAATCCATTTTCATTCATAAGGAATGTAATTCATCCAAAAAGTGTGTTTGTGTCGTTAGATTAACATTTAGGTCATTTTGTGCCACCTAAGACTTATTTAACTAACTTTTCGTTCTAAAGTAATGTATTTCATCCAAAAAGTGCGTTTGTGTCACTGGATTAACATTTTTGTGATTTTGTGCATCCCAAGACTTATTTTAATCACTTATTATTCCAAAGAAATGTAGTTCATCCAATAAGTGCATTTGTGTCATTGGATTTACATTTTCGTCATTTTGTGCATCCCAACGATTATTCTAATCACTTTTTGTTCTTAAGGAATGTATTTAATCCAAAAAGTGCGTTTATGTCATTGGATTATCATTTACATCATTTTGTGCATCCCGAGGCTTAATCTAATCAATTTTCGTTTTTAAGGAATGTAATTTATCCACAAAGTGCGTTTGTGTCATTAGATTAACATTTACGTCAATTTGTGCATCCCAAGGCTTATTCTCATCCATTTTTGTTCTTAAGGAATGTATTTAATCCAAAAAGTGCGTTTGTGTCATTGGATTGTCATTTACGTCATTTTGTTCATCCCGAGGCTTATTCTCATCTCTTTTCGTTCTTAAGGAATGTACTTCATCCAAAAATTGCGTTTGTGTCATTAGATTAATATTTAGGTCGTTTTGTGCATCCCAAGGCTTCTTCTAATCCATTTTCGTTCTAATGGAATGTATTTCATCCAAAAAGTTCATTTGTGTGATTGCATTAACATTTAGGTCATTTGGTGCATCACAAGGCTTATTCTAATCCATTTTCATTCTTAAGGAATGTATTTCATCCACAAAGTGTGTTCGTGTCATTAGATTAAAATTTACGTCATTTTGTGCATCCCAAGGCTTATTCTCATTACATTTCGTTCTTAAGCAATGTATTTCATCCAAAGAGTGTGTTTGTGTTATTAGATTAATATTTAGGTCATTTTGTGCATCCCAAGGCTTATTCTAATCCATTTTCGTTCTAATGGAATGTATTTTATCCAAAAAGTGCGTTTGTGTCATTGCATTAACATTTAGGTCATTTTGTGCATCACAAGGCTTATTCTAATCCATTTTCGTTCTTAACCAATGTATTTCATCCAATAAGCGCACTTGTGTCATTGGATTGACATTAGGTCATTTTGTGCATCCGAAGGCTTATTATAATACATTTTTGCTCTTATGGAATGTATGTCATCCAAAAAGTGCGTTTGTTTCATTGGATTAAAATTTACATCATTTTGTGCATCCCAACGCTTATTTTAATCACTTTTTTGTTCTTAAGGAACATATTTAATCCAAAAAGTGTGTTTGTGTCATTGGATTATCATTTACGTTATTTTGTGCATCCCTAGGCTTATTCTATTAACATTTTGTTTTAAGGAATATATTTCATCCAAAATGTGCGTTTGTGTCATTGTATTAACATTTAGGTCATTTTGTGCATCCCAAGGCTTATTCTAATCACTTTTTGTTCTTAAGGAATGTATTTCACAAAAATGTGTGTTTGTGTCATTGCATTAACATGTAGGACATTTTGTGCATCCCAAGGTTTATTTTAATCACTTTTCGTTCTTAAGGAATGTATTTCATCCAAAAAGTGCGTTTGTGTCATTGGATTAACATTTTCGCCATTTTGTGCATCTCAAGGCTTATTCTAATCCATTTCGCTCTTAGGGAATCTATGTCATCCAAAAGTGTGTTTGTTTCATTGGAATAACATTTACGTCATTTTGTGCGTCCCAAGGCTTACTCCTAGCCATTTTCGTTCTTAGGGAATGTATTTCATCCAAAAAGTGAATTTGTTTCATTGGATTAACAGTTACGTCATTTTGTGCGTCCCAAAGCTTATTCTAATCACTTTTCATTCTAAAGGAATGTATTTCATCGATAAAGTGCGTTTATGTCATTGGATTGACATTTACGTCATTTTGTGCATCGCAAGGCCTATTCTAATCACTATTCATTCTTAACCAATGTACTTTATCCAATCAGTGCATTTGGGTCATTGGATTAACATTTACGTTATATTGTGCTTCACAACGCTTATTCTGATCACTTTTTGTTTTTAAGGCATGTATTTCATTCAAAAAGTGCGTTTGTATCATTGGATTAACATTTACGTCATTTGTGCATCCCAAGGCCTATTCTAATCACTTTTCGTTCATAAGCAATGTACTTCATCAAATAAGTGCATTTCTGTCATTGGATTAACATTTACGTCATATTGTGCTTCACAACACTTATTCTAATAACTTTTTGTTTTAAAGGCATGCATTTCATTCAAAAAGTGCTTTTGTGTCATTAGATTAACATTTACGTCATTTTGTGCATCCCAAGGCTTATTCTAATCCATTTTCGTTCTTAAGGAATGTATTTCATCCAAAAAGTGCGATTGTTTCATTGGATTATCATTTACGTCATTTTGTGCATCCCAATGCTTATTCGAATCACTTTTCTTTCTTAAGGAATGTATTTCATTCAAAAAAAGTTTGTTTCATGGGATTAATATTTACATCATTTTGTGCATCCCAACGCTTATTTTAATCACTTTTGGTTCTTAAGAAATGTATTGATCACAAAAAGTGCGTTTGTGTCATTGGATAATCATTTACGTCATTTTGTGCAT
The DNA here is from genome assembly GCA_037974295.1 of Cicer cuneatum. Classification (NCBI taxonomy): domain Eukaryota; kingdom Viridiplantae; phylum Streptophyta; class Magnoliopsida; order Fabales; family Fabaceae; genus Cicer; species Cicer cuneatum. The sequence continues at coordinate 49,353,476 of JBBPBO010001986.1, forward strand.
CCCTAGGATTATTCTAATAATATTTCGTTTTAAGGAATGTATTTCACCCAAAAAAGTGCGTTTGTGTCATTAGATTAACATTTACGTCATTTTTTGCATCTCATGGCTTATTCTAATCACTTTTCGTTCTTAAGGAATGTATTTCATCCAAAAAGTGCGTTTTTCTCATTGGATTAACATTTTCGTTTTTTTTTTGCATTCCAAGGCTTATTCTAATCCATTTTCATTTATAAGGAATGTAATTCATCCAAAAAGTGTGTTTGTGTCATTAGATTAACATTTAGGTCATTTTGTGCCACCTAAGACTTATTTAACTAACTTTTCGTTCTAAAGTAATGTATTTCATCCAAAAAGTGCGTTTGTGTCATTGGATTAACATTTTTGTGATTTTGTGCATCCCAAGACTTATTTTAATCACTTATTATTCCAAAGAAATGTAGTTCATCCAATAAGTGCATTTGTGTCATTGGATTTACATTTTCGTCATTTTGTGCATCCCAACGATTATTCTAATCACTTTTTGTTCTTAAGGAATGTATTTAATCCAAAAAGTGCGTTTATGTCATTGGATTATCATTTACATCATTTTGTGCATCCCGAGGCTTAATCTAATCAATTTTCGTTTTTAAGGAATGTAATTTATCCACAAAGTGCGTTTGTGTCATTAGATTAACATTTAAGTCAATTTGTGCATCCCAAGGCTTATTCTCATCCATTTTTGTTCTTAAGGAATGTATTTAATCCAAAAAGTGCGTTTGTGTCATTGCATTAACATTTAGGTCAATTTGTGCATCACAAGGCTTATTGATATCCATTTTCATTCTTAACCAATGTATTTAATCCAATAAGTGCACTTGTGTCATTGGATTGACATTAGGTCATTTTGTGCATCCCAAGGCTTATTCTAATCCATTTTTGGTCTTATGGAATTGATGTCATCCAAAAATGCGTTTGTTACATTGGATTAACATTTACGTCATTTTGTGCATGCCAAGGTTTATTCTAATTACTTTTCGTTGTTAAGGAATGTATTCCATCCAAAAAGTGCATTTGTTTCATTGGATTAACATTTACATCATTTTGTGGATCCCAAGGCTTATTCTAATCCATTTTTGTTCTTAAGGAATGTATTTCATCCAAAAAGTGTGTTTGTTTCATTGGATTGACATTTACTTCATTTTGTGCGTCCCTAGGCTTATTCTAATCACTTTTCATTCTTAAGGAATGTATTTCATCCAAAAAGTGCGTTTGTGTCATTGGATTAACATTGACATCATTTTTTGCATCCTAAGGCCTATTCAAATCACTTTTCGTTCCTCAGCAATGTACTTCATTCAATAGGTGCATTTGTGTCATTGGTTTAACATTTACGTCATATTGTTCTTCATAACGCTTATTCTAATCACTTTTTGTTTTTAAGGGATGCATTTCATTCAAAAAGTGCGTTTATGTCATTAGATTAACATTTACGACATTTTGTGCATCGCAAGCCTTATTCTAATCAATTTTGGTTCTTATCGAATCTATTTCATCCAAAAAGTGTGATTGTGTCATTGGATTAACTTTTATGCTTTTTGTGCATCCCAATGCTTATTCTAATCACTTTTCATTCTTAAGGTATGTATTTCTTCCAAAAAGTGCGTTTGTTTCATGGGATTAATATTTACATCATTTAGTGCATCCGAACGCTTATTTTAATCTCTTTTTGTTTTTAAGGAATGTATTTAATCCAAAAACTGCGTTTGTTTTATTGCATTATCATTTACATCATTTTGTGCATCCCTAGCTTATTCTAATAACATTTCGTTGTAAGGATTGTATTTCACCCAAAAAAGTACGTTTGTGTCATTGGATTAACATTTACGTTATTTTGTGCATTCCAAGGCTTATTCTAATCCATTTTAATTCTTATGGAATGCATTTCATCCAAAAAGTGTGTTTGTGTCAATGTATTAACATTTAGGTCATTTTGTGCGTCCAAAGGCTAATTCTAATGACTTTTCGTTCTAAACGAATATAGTTCATCCACAAAGTGCGTTTGTGTCATTGGATTAACATTTACTTCATTTTGTGCGTCTCAAGGCTTATTCTAATCACATTTCATTCTTAAGGAATTTATTTCATCGAAACAGTGCGTTTGTGTCATTGGATTAACATTTACATCATTTTGTGGATCCCAAGGCTTATTCTAATCCATTTTTGTTCTTAAGGAATGTATTTCATCCAAAAAGTGCGTTAGTTTCATTGGATTAACATTTACTTCATTTCGTGCGTCCCTAGGCTTATTCTAATCACTTTTCATTCTTAAGAAATGTAATTCATTCAAAAAGTGCCTTTGTGTCATTGGATTAACATGTACATCATTTTGTGCATCCCAAGTCCTATTCTAATCACTTTTCGTTCTTAAGCAATGTACTTCATCAAATAGGTGCATTTGTGTCATTGGTTTAACATTTACGTCATATTGTTCTTCACAACGCTTATTCTAATCACTTTTTGTTTTTAAGGCATGCATTTCATCCAAAAAGTGCGTTTGTGTCATTAGATTAACATTCACGACATTTTGTGCATCCCAAGGCTTATTCTAATCAATTTTGGTTCTTGTGGAATGTATTTCATCCAAAAAGTGTGTTTGTGTCATTGGATTAACATTTATGTCTTTTTATGCATCCCAATGCTTATTCTCATCCCTTGTCATTCTTAAGGAATGTATTTCTTCCAAAAAGTGCGTTTGTTTCATGGGATTAATATTTACATCATTTAGTGCATCCGAACGATTATTTTAATCACTTTTTGTTCTTAAGGAATGTATTTAATCCAAAAACTTCGTTTGTTTTGTTTGATTATCATTTACGTCATTTTGTGCATCCCCAGGCTAATTCTAATATGATTTCGTTGTAACAAATGTATTTCACCCATACAAGTACGTTTGTGTCATTAGATTAACATTTACGTCATTTTGTGCATGCCAAGGCTTATTCTAATCCATTTTAATTCTTATGGAATGCATTTCATCCAAAAAGTGAGTTTGTGTCATTTTATTAACATTTAGGTCATTTTGTGCGTCCAAAGGCTAATTGTAATGACTTTTCGTTCTAAACCAATATAGTTCATCCACAAAGTGCATTGGTGTCATTAGATTAACATTTACGTCATTTTGTGCGTCCCAAGGCTTATTCTAATCACATTTCATTCTTAAGGAATGTATTTCATCGAAAAAGTGCGTTTGTGTCATAGGATTACAATTTCGTCATTTTGAGCATCCCAAGGCCTATTCTAATCACTTTTCGTTTCTAAGCAATGTATTTCAATCAAAAAGTGCGTTTGTGTCATTGGGTTAACATTTACTTCATTTTCTGCATCCCAAGGCTTATTCTAATCCATTTTCTTTCTTATGGAATGTATTTTATCCAAAAAGTGCGTTTGTGTCATTGGATTAACATTTACGTCATTTTGAGCATCCCAAGGCCTATTCTAATCCATTTTCGTTCTTATGGAATAAATTTCATCCAATAAAGTGCATTTGTTTCATTGGATTAACATTTACATCATTTTGTGGATCCCAAGGCTTATGGTAATCCATTTTTGTTCTTAACGAATGTATTTCATCCAAAAACTGCGTTAGTTTCATTGTATTAACATTTACTTCATGTCGTGCGTCCCTTCGCTTATTCTAATCACTTTTCATTCTTAGGGAATGTATTTCACCCAAAAAGTGCGTTTGTGTCATTGGATTAACATTTACATCATTTTGTGCATCCCAAGTCCTATTCTAATCGCTTTTCGTTCTGAAGCAATGTACTTCATCCAATAGGTGCATTTGTGTCATTGGATTAACATTGGTTTATCATTTTGTGCATCCCAAGGCTTATTCTAATAACATTTCGTTGTAAGGAATGTATGTCACCCAAAAAAGTACGTTTGTGTCATTGGATTAACATTTACATCATTTTGTGCATGCCAAGGCTTACTCTAATCCATTTTCGTTCTTATGGAATGTATTTCATCCAAAAAGTGCGTTTGTGTCATTGTATTAACATTTAGGTCATTTTGTGCGTCCAAAGGCTAATTCTAATCACTTTTCGTTCTAAACCCATATAGTTCATCCAAAAGGTGCGTTTGTGTCATTAGATTAACATTTACGTCATTTTGTGCATCCCAAGGCTTATTCTCATCCATTTTCGTTCTTAAGGAATGTATTTAATCCAAAAAGTGCGTATGTGTCATTAGATTAATATTTAGGTCATTTTGTGCATCCCAAGGCTTATTCTAATCCATTTTCGTTCTTATGGAATGTATTTCATCCAAAAAGTGCGTTTGTGTCATTGCATTAACATTTAGGTCATTTTGTGCATCACAAGGCTTATTCTAATCCATTTTCGTTCTTAACCAATGTATTTCATCCAATAAGTGCACTTGTGTCATCGGATTGACATTAGGTTATTTTGTGCATCCCAAGGCTTATTCTAATCCATTTTTGCTCTTATGGAATGTATGTCATCCAAAAGTGCGTTTGTTTCATTGGATTAACATTTACGTCATTTTGTGCATGCCAAGGTTTATTCTAATTAGTTTTCGTTCTTAAGGAATGTATTTCATCCAAAACGTGCATTTGTTTCATTGGATTAACATTTACATTATTTTGTGGATCCCAAGGCCTATTCTAATCACTTTTCGTTCTAAACCAATATAATTGATCCACAATGTTCGTTTGTGTCATTGGATTAATATTTACATCATTTTGTGCTTCCCAAGGCTTATTCTAATCACATTTCATTCTTAAGGAATGCATTTCATCGAAAAAGTGCGTTTGTGTCAAAGTATTACAATTTCGTCATTTTGAGCATCCCAAGGGCTATTCTAATCACTTTTCGTTCCTAAGAGATGTACTTTATCCAATAAGTGCATTAGTGTCGTTGGATTAACATTTACGTCATATTGTGCTTCACTACTCTTATTCTAATCACTTTTGTTTTTAAGGCATGTATTTCATTCACAAAGTGTGTTTGTGTCATTGGGTTAACATTTACTTCATTTTGTGCATCCCAAGGCTTATTCTAATCCATTTTTATTCTTAAGGAATTTTTTTCATCCAAAAAGTGGGTTAGTTTCATTCGATTAACATTTACTTCATTTTGTGCGTCCCTAGGCTTATTCTAATCACTTTTCATTCTTAAGCAATGTACTTCATCCAATATGTGCATTTGTGTCATTGGTTTAACATTTATGTCATATTGTTCTACGCAACGCTAATTTTAATCACTTTTTGTTTTTAAGGCATGCATTTCATTCAAAAAGTGCGTTTGTGTCATTTGATTAATATTTACGTCATTTTATGCATCCCAAGGCTTATTCTAATTGTAACACCCCGAGTTTAAAACACAGCGCGGGTTATTATTTTTTTTTAAATCAATAATTAAAATAAGTTTTCCCAAAATTATTTCAAAGGAATTAAAATAAAGTGTTTCGTAAAATAGTACGTTATAGATAAATCGATGAACGTAAACTCAATACTTCATCTGGATTATCACTAAGTACTTATCTTGGAAATTAATTTTTAAATAGTAATATACCCCAAAATATCATTGTCATAATACATTAACAGCAAATATCAGAGTACATGGTTCAGTGGAAAATAGTACAGTATTCCCAAAATAAGACAAATTACAATTTCAACCCAAAACCTAATACATTAAGTCTAACTGATCATGCGCTAAAGCTGCAGTAGCATGGATTCCCTCCGCATCCCATGCAAGTCTCTTTTGACTCTGTAGCTTGCTTAGACGTAACCTCCTCCTCCTCGTACATAGAGGGATCGGTCTCCTCAGAAGTTAAGTCAATACACACTCGTGGCCGCTTCGGCGGTGCCGGAATCTCGTAGCAATCATCGAAGATCCTAGATGGACCCGGAATCTCAGTCGCTACTGGTCTCAGCTACTGGCCTCCGTCTCAACCCTCTCAGCAGACTCCTCAGCGTCGTCGAAAACGCCGTGCGCCTCTAGCACCAGGCGAGAAGGCACGGGAAACTCTATGCTCGCATGAGTACGCTCTACGAAGTCCTCCACACCGTCAGTCCTACTTGTCCGCTCCAGCCACCCCGTATAAGTCGCTCTGCTTGAGAGGGGGTCAAAAGCCCAAGCAGTGCGCGAGTAGCGATCAAGGAAATTCAACGACGTTTCCGTCGTTCGGGTACCCACGGGCGGCGTGGGTTTGGGAGGCATCTGAGGGCAAAGCCCAAAGTCCACATTATAATAGAAAGGGGTCACCGACCGAGAATAACATATAATCACATAGCATATATTGCACAACAACATGTATAATCATGGTATAACATATGATGATGAGGAATAATAATGCTCATTTGGAAATTCATGACTTTCATGCCTTTTCAAAACAGCAGTCAATGATTATGAAGTATGCGGTAAGTACAAACACACGTCAACAAAACACAATCATTAATTCAGAATTTCAGATTCTGGACAGCACTCACACACATTAATTTCCAACATTCATCATATAAACAATCGTGACACGCCGGTCAAATCCATCAATGTAATGCATAATTTTCTTGGAATCACTAAGGTGCAGTCGCTCACAGACCAGCACAATTTAACGGCCCTCATGACCAGGGTGCAATCGCTCAACAGATCAGCACCTGTGCAGACGCTCAACAGTCCAGCACATCGTGTAGTCGCTCAACAGACCAGCACGTTTGACATAACCCGAGGTACAATCGCTCAACAGATCAGTACCTAGTGCAGACGCTCAACAGTCCAGCACTCGTGCAATCGCTCAACAGATCAGCACGTGGTTGCGCATTACTCTATGGCCTATCGCGGGTACCACTTGACTATGCAATGCATGAATATGCAGTGTTTCACTTCTCTAGAAACAGAATGCAAAATCAGACAATTAATGCTCTTCATCATGTTTAAATATTTCAGCACAGTCATAAATAACAACATCATAATCATGATTACACAGTCCATTAATCATTAACACTTTGAAAAGTTTTCCCAGACTCTTAAAATTCAATTACAGAGTTTAAAACTGAGGATTTCTGGAATTTTTACGAATCTGTATTCAAATACAGCTCTTCCGTATTCGAATACAGAAGCCAAAAATAGTGCAGATTCACACCCTGTATTCGAATACAGCCTTCTGGTATTCGAATACAGGGGCAGTCTCAGTGTACAAAAACAACATCTCTCACTACATGAGTAGAGTTTCAAAAACTTCATCACCACAACTTCAAAATGTCACCAAATATTCCATTTGAATTCCCCACAACAATCCCAACATTTCCCAAACACTCAGGGTTTACAAAACACTCTTAAAAACTTGGAAATTCTGGAAAACACGAATCTCTATTCGAATACAGCTTCCTTGTATTCGAATACAGAAGCTAAAATTTGAGTTTCTGGAAAAACTCGAATCTGTAGTCGAATACAACATGCCTGTAGTCGACTACAGATGCGAATACAATGTTAAAATTTCACTTCTTTATTCGAATACGACATGGTCGTAGTCGAATACAGAGGTTTAGTCAGAAGCAAAAATCCTTCTTCTGTATTCGACTACAGGGGCTCGTAGTCGAATACAGGTTTTGAAAACTTAGGCAAAACAGAACTTGACAGGTTGTATTCGAATACACTCATGTTGTATTCGAATACACCTTCAACAAACCAGTGAAAGTTCAACCCTTTTCAACTGTTTTCTTTAATAAAAGACAACCAAATATCAAACAGATTCTGCACTTTTCAAAAAGCTTTTCCTCATTTAAAATCCCTTTTTCCTTTAAAATCATCAACACCACCAGAGTCACACAAAACAACCAGAATCAGAATCATCAACATCACCAGAACCACACAAAACAACCAGAATCTGAGTCATTTTCATCACCAGAATCCCACAACATAAAACAGAATCAGAACTATTACACCAGTTTATCCAAAACAAAGACAGATGATCAATCATCAGAACATCATGCAACATTTCAGTGTTCTCACTCAACAAAACAAACATGCATGCATTCAGTTTTCCCAAAACACCAGAACAACCATGCATGCATTCAGTTTTCTCAAAACACGACAGAATGACAAGCAAGCATCACAGAACAACAAACCTATTTTACCAGTAAGACAGCCAACAACAACTACCAGGAACAATCACTTATCAACAAAATGCATTTTCTTTCAAAATGTCATTTTCGAAAATAACTTTTCTCTTACAGACATACTGAAATAGCACAAATTTATGGCCCTAATGCAGCTAAAAGATGGAAGGTGCCCTTACCCTTGTTGCGCATTCTGCTTCTGCTCAAGTCTCTGTTTTCGTTCTCGTTTATGTGCCAAAATCCGGTGAAACTGCTGCCTGAGTTTGTTGCTACGAAACTAGGTTCTTTAGCTCCGTAATGGGGTGGGAATTAACTTTTGTACTGGGGTTTTGGTGTTTCAGTGCTTGGATGTTTCAGTAGTGATACTTTGAAGAGTTCCCTCTCTTCCTCTTTTATAACCGTGACTGGAATGGAAAGGCAGAAAACAGGGGCAGAATGGGAGGGAAAAATAGTTACTATTACATGCAGTATGGCAGCAAGGAAAGGAGGGATGGTGTTCTGGTCTTTGCTCAGTCCCTCTGCCGTGTACTCATAGAACTAATTGAGTGAATTCCTTCTTAAAATACTAATAAACTAATGCTGTATCATTTCAGCACTTAATCCTTTAATTAACCACTAATCCTTAATTAATGGTCCAATTAATTTAATTACTTGAAATTGAATTAATTTAATTCTTCATCCCATAAGTTTAATTCATACTTCAAAATAAATATTTATATATATATATTTTCTCAAAACATACATATATTAAATATTTACAAAAATTCCCAAAATACCCTTGACAATAATTCCAAAAATTAATATTTAAAATTAAGGGTCTTACACTAATCAATTTTGGTTCTTATGGAATGTATTTCATCCAAAAAGTGTGTCTGTGTCATTGGATTAACATTTACGTCATTTTGTGCATCCCAATGCTTATTCTAATCACTTCATTCTTAAGGAACGTATTTCTTCCAAAAAGTGTGTTGGTTTCATGGGATTAATATTTACATCATTTTGTGCATCCGAACGATTATTTTAATCACTTTTTGTTCTTAAGGAATGTATTTAATCCAAAAACTGTGTTTGTTTTATTGGATTATCATTTACGTCATTTTGTGCATCCCTAGGCTTATTCTAATAACATTCTGTTGTAAGGAATGTATTTCACCTAAAAAAGTACGTTTGTGTCATTGGATTAACATTTACATCATTTTGTGCATGCCAAGGCTTATTCTAATCCATTTTCGATCTTATGGAATGTATTTCATCCAAAAAGTGCGTTTGTGTCATTGTATTAACATTTAGGTCATTTTGTGCGTCCAAAGGCTAATTCTAATGACTTTTCGTTCTAAACCAATATAATTCATCCAAAAAGTTTGTTTGTTTCATTGGATTAACATTTACGTCATTTTGTGCGTCCCAAGGCTTATTCTAATCACATTTCATTCTTAAGGAATGCATTTCATCGAAAAAGTGCGTTTGTGTCAAAGTATTACAATTTCGTCATTTTGAGCATCCCAAGGCCTATTCTAATCACTTTTCGTTCCTAAGCAATGTACTTCATCCAATAAGTGCATTAGTGTCGTTGGATTAACATTTACGTCATATTGTGCTTCACAACGCTTATTCTAATCACTTTTGTTTTTAAGGCGTGTATTTCATTCAAAAAGTGCGTTTGTGTCATTGGCTTAACATTTACTTCATGTTGTGCATCCGAAGGCTTATTCTAATCCACTTTCGTTCTTATGGAATGTATTTCATCCAAAAAGTGCGTTTGTGTCATTGGATTAACATTTACGTAATTTTGTGCATCCCAAGGCTTATTCTAATCCATTTTTGTTCTTATGAAATGTATTTCATCCAAAAAGGGCATCTGTTTCATTGGATTAACATGTACATCATTTTGTGGATCCCAAGGCTTATTCTAATCAATTTTTGTTCTTAAGGAATGGATTTCATCCAAAAAGTGCGTTTGTGTCATTGGATTAACATTTACATCATTTTGTGCATCCCAAGTCCTATTCTAATCACTTTTCGTTCTTAAGCAATGTACTTCATCCAATAGGTGCATTTGTGTCAGTGGTTTAACATTTACATCATATTGTTCTTCACATTGCTTATTCTAATCACTTTTGTTTTTAAGGCATCTATTTCATTCAAAAAGTGCGTTTGTGTCATTGGGTTAACATTTACTTCATTTTGTGCATCTCAAGGCTTATTCTAATCCATTTCGCTCTTAGGGAATCTATGTCATCCAAAAGTGTGTTTGTTTCATTGGAATAACATTTACGTCATTTTGTGCGTCCCAAGGCTTACTCCTAGCCATTTTCGTTCTTAGGGAATGTATTTCATCCAAAAAGTGAATTTGTTTCATTGGATTAACATTTACGTCATTTTGTGCGTCCCAAGGCTTATTCTAATCACTTTTCATTCTAAAGGAATGTCTTTCATCGATAAAGTGCGTTTATGTCATTGGATTGACATTTACGTCATTTTGTGCATCGCAAGGCCTATTCTAATCACTATTCGTTCTTAACCAATGTACTTTATCCAATCAGTGCATTTGGGTCATTGGATTAATATTTACGTGATATTGTGCTTCACAACGCTTATTCTGATCACTTTTTGTTTTTAAGGCATGTATTTCATTCAAAAAGTGCGTTTGTATCATTGGATTAACATTTACGTCATTTGTGCATCCCAAGGCCTATTCTAATCACTTTTCGTTCATAAGCAATGTACTTCATCAAATAAGTGCATTTGTGTCATTGGATTAACATTTACGTCATATTGTGCTTCACAACGCTTATTCTAATAACTTTTTGTTTTAAAGGCATGCATTTCATTCAAAAAGTGCTTTTGTGTCATTAGATTAACATTTACGTCATTTTGTGCATCCCAAGGCTTATTCTAATCCATTTTCGTTCTTAAGGAATGTATTTCATCCAAAAAGTGCGATTGTTTCATTGGATTATCATTTACGTCATTTTGTGCATCCCAATGCTTATTCGAATCACTTTTCATTCTTAAGGAATGTATTTCATTCAAAAAAAGTTTGTTTCATGGGATTAATATTTACATCATTTTGTGCATCCCAACGCTTATTTTAATCACTTTTGGTTCTTAAGAAATGTATTGATCACAAAAAGTGCGTTTGTGTCATTGGATAATCATTTACGTCATTTTGTGCATCCCTAGGATTATTCTAATAATATTTCGTTTTAAGGAATGTATTTCACCCAAAAAAGTGCGTTTGTGTCATTAGATTAACATTTACGTCATTTTTTGCATCTCATGGCTTATTCTAATCACTTTTCGTTCTTAAGGAATGTATTTCATCCAAAAAGTGCGTTTTTCTCATTGGATTAACATTTTCGTTTTTTTTTTGCATTCCAAGGCTTATTCTAATCCATTTTCATTCATAAGGAATGTAATTCATCCAAAAAGTGTGTTTGTATCGTTAGATTAACATTTAGGTCATTTTGTGCCACCTAAGACTTATTTAACTAACTTTTCGTTCTAAAGTAATGTATTTCATCCAAAAAGTGCGTTTGTGTCATTGGATTAACATTTTTGTGATTTTGTGCATCCCAAGACTTATTTTAATCACTTATTATTCCAAAGAAATGTAGTTCATCCAATAAGTGCATTTGTGTCATTGGATTTACATTTTCGTCATTTTGTGCATCCCAACGATTATTCTAATCACTTTTTGTTCTTAAGGAATGTATTTAATCCAAAAAGTGCGTTTATGTCATTGGATTATCATTTACATCATTTTGTGCATCCCGAGGCTTAATCTAATCAATTTTCGTTTTTAAGGAATGTAATTTATCCACAAAGTGCGTTTGTGTCATTAGATTAACATTTACGTCAATTTGTGCATCCCAAGGCTTATTCTCATCCATTTTTGTTCTTAAGGAATGTATTTAATCCAAAAAGTGCGTTTGTGTCATTGGATTGTCATTTACGTCATTTTGTTCATCCCGAGGCTTATTCTCATCTCTTTTCGTTCTTAAGGAATGTACTTCATCCAAAAATTGCGTTTGTGTCATTAGATTAATATTTAGGTCATTTTGTGCATCCCAAGGCTTCTTCTAATCCATTTTCGTTCTAATGGAATGTATTTCATCCAAAAAGTTCATTTGTGTGATTGCATTAACATTTAGGTCATTTGGTGCATCACAAGGCTTATTCTAATCCATTTTCATTCTTAAGGAATGTATTTCATCCACAAAGTGTGTTCGTGTCATTAGATTAAAATTTACGTCATTTTGTGCATCCCAAGGCTTATTCTCATTACATTTCGTTCTTAAGCAATGTATTTCATCCAAAGAGTGTGTTTGTGTTATTAGATTAATATTTAGGTCATTTTGTGCATCCCAAGGCTTATTCTAATCCATTTTCGTTCTAATGGAATGTATTTTATCCAAAAAGTGCGTTTGTGTCATTGCATTAACATTTAGGTCATTTTGTGCATCACAAGGCTTATTCTAATCCATTTTCGTTCTTAACCAATGTATTTCATCCAATAAGCGCACTTGTGTCATTGGATTGACATTAGGTCATTTTGTGCATCCGAAGGCTTATTATAATACATTTTTGCTCTTATGGAATGTATGTCATCCAAAAAGTGCGTTTGTTTCATTGGATTAAAATTTACATCATTTTGTGCATCCCAACGCTTATTTTAATCACTTTTTTGTTCTTAAGGAACATATTTAATCCAAAAAGTGTGTTTGTGTCATTGGATTATCATTTACTTTATTTTGTGCATCCCTAGGCTTATTCTATTAACATTTTGTTTTAAGGAATATATTTCATCCAAAATGTGCGTTTGTGTCATTGTATTAACATTTAGGTCATTTTGTGCATCCCAAGGCTTATTCTAATCACTTTTTGTTCTTAAGGAATGTATTTCACAAAAATGTGTGTTTGTGTCATTGCATTAACATGTAGGACATTTTGTGCATCCCAAGGTTTATTCTAATCACTTTTCGTTCTTAAGGAATGTATTTCATTCAAAAAAAGTTTGTTTCATGGGATTAATATTTACATCATTTTGTGCATCCCAACGCTTATTTTAATCACTTTTGGTTCTTAAGAAATGTATTGATCACAAAAAGTGCGTTTGTGTCATTGGATAATCATTTACGTCATTTTGTGCATCCCTAGGATTATTCTAATAATATTTCGTTTTAAGGAATGTATTTCACCCAAAAAAGTGCGTTTGTGTCATTAGATTAACATTTACGTCATTTTTTGCATCTCATGGCTTATTCTAATCACTTTTCGTTCTTAAGGAATGTATTTCATCCAAAAAGTGCGTTTTTCTCATTGGATTAACATTTTCGTTTTTTTTTTGCATTCCAAGGCTTATTCTAATCCATTTTCATTCATAAGGAATGTAATTCATCCAAAAAGTGTGTTTGTGTGGTTAGATTAACATTTAGGTCATTTTGTGCCACCTAAGACTTATTTAACTAACTTTTCGTTCTAAAGTAATGTATTTCATCCAAAAAGTGCGTTTGTGTCATTGGATTAACATTTTTGTGATTTTGTGCATCCCAAGACTTATTTTAATCACTTATTATTCCAAAGAAATGTAGTTCATCCAATAAGTGCATTTGTGTCATTGGATTTACATTTTCGTCATTTTGTGCATCCCAACGATTATTCTAATCACTTTTTGTTCTTAAGGAATGTATTTAATCCAAAAAGTGCGTTTATGTCATTGGATTATCATTTACATCATTTTGTGCATCCCGAGGCTTAATCTAATCAATTTTCGTTTTTAAGGAATGTAATTTATCCACAAAGTGCGTTTGTGTCATTAGATTAACATTTACGTCAATTTGTGCATCCCAAGGCTTATTCTCATCCATTTTTGTTCTTAAGGAATGTATTTAATCCAAAAAGTGCGTTTGTGTCATTGCATTAACATTTAGGTCAATTTGTGCATCACAAGGCTTATTGATATCCATTTTCATTCTTAACCAATGTATTTAATCCAATAAGTGCACTTGTGTCATTGGATTGACATTAGGTCATTTTGTGCATCCCAAGGCTTATTCTAATCCATTTTTGGTCTTATGGAATTGATGTCATCCAAAAATGCGTTTGTTACATTGGATTAACATTTACGTCATTTTGTGCATGCCAAGGTTTATTCTAATTACTTTTCGTTGTTAAGGAATGTATTCCATCCAAAAAGTGCATTTGTTTCATTGGATTAACATTTACATCATTTTGTGGATCCTAAGGCTTATTCTAATCCATTTTTGTTCTTAAGGAATGTATTTCATCCAAAAAGTGTGTTTGTTTCATTGTATTAACATTTAGGTCATTTTGTGCGTCCAAAGGCTAATTCTAATGACTGTTCGTTTTAAACCAATATAATTCATCCACAAGGCTTATTCTAATCACATTTCATTCTTAAGGAATGCATTTCATCGAAAAAGTGCGTTTGTGTCAAAGTATTACAATTTCGTCATTTTGAGCGTCCTAAGACCTATTCTAATCACTTTTCGTTCCTAAGCAATGTACTTCATCCAATAAGTGCATTAGTGTCGTTGGATTAACATTTACGTCATATTGTGCTTCACAACGCTTATTCTAATCACTTTTGTTTTTAAGGCATGTATTTCATTCAAAAAGTGTGTTTGTGTCATTGGATTAACATTTACATCATTTTCTGCATCCCAAGTCCTATTCTAATCACTTTTCTTTCTTAAGCAATATACTTCATCCAATAGGTGCATTTGTGTCATTGGATTAACATTGGTTTATCATTTTCTACATCCCTAGGCTTATTCTAATGACATTCCGTTGTAAGGAATGTATTTCACCCAAAAAAGTACGTTTGTGTCATTGGATTAACATTTGCGTCATTTTGTGCATGCCAAGGCTTATTCTCATCCATTTTCGTTCTTAAGGAATGTATTTAATCCAAAAAGTGCGTTTGTGTCATTAGATTAATATTTAGGTCATTTTGTGCATCCCAAGGCTTATTCTAATCCATTTTCGTTCTTATGGAATGTATTTCATCCAAAAAGTGCGTTTGTGTCATTGCATTAACATTTAGGTCATTTTGTGCATCACAAGGCTTATTCTAATCCATTTTCATTCTTACCAATGTATTTCAGCCAATAAGTGCACTTGTGTCATCGGATTGGCATTAGGTCATTTTGTGCATCCCAAGGCTTATTCTAATCCATTTTTGCTCTTATGGAATGGATGTCATCCGAAAGTGCGTTTGTTTCATTGGATTAACATTTACGTCATTTTGTGCATGCCAAGGTTTATTCTAAGTAGTTTTCGTTCTTAAGGAATGTATTTCATCCAAAAAGTGCATTTGTTTCAATGGATTAACATTTACATCATTTTGTGGATCTCAAGGCTTATTCTAATCTATTTTTGTTCTTAAGGAATGTATTTCATCCAAAAAGTGTGTTTGTTTCATTGCTTTGACATTTATTTCATTCTGTGCGTCCCTAGGCTTATTGTAATCACTTTTCATTCTTAAGGAATGTATTTCATCCAAAAAGTGCGTTTTTGTCATTGGATTAACATTGACATCATTTTTTTGCAACCCAAGGCCTATTCTAATCACTTTTCGTTCTTAAGCAAAGTACTTCATCCAGTAGGTGCATTTGTGTAATTGGTTTAACATTTACGTCATATTGTTCTTCACAACGCTTATTCTAATCACTTTTTGTTTTTAATGCATGAATTTCATTCAAACAGTGCGTTTGTGTCATTAGATTAACATTTACGACATTTTGTGCATCCCAAGGCTTATTCTAATCAATTTTGGTTCTTATGGAATGTATTTCATCCAAAAAGTGTGTTTGTGTCATTGGATTAACATTTACGTCATTTTGTGCATTCCAAATCTTATTCTAATCACTTTTCATTCTTATGGAATGTATTTCTTCCAAAAAGTGCGTTTGTTTCATGGGATTAATATTTACATCATTTTGTGCATTCGAACGCTTATTTTAATCACTTTTTGTTCTTATGGAATGTATTTAATCCAAAAACTGCGTTTGTTTTATTGAATTATCATTTACGTCATTTTGTGCATCCCTATGCTTATTCTAATAACATTTCGTTGTAAGGAATGTATTTCACCCAAAAAAGTACGTTTGTGTCATTGGATTAACATTTACATCATTTTGTGCAGCCCAAGGCTTATTCTAATCCATTTTCGATCTTATGGAATGTATTTCATCCAAAGAGTGTGCTTGTGTCATTGTATTAACATTTAGGTCATTTTGTGCGTCCGAAGGCTAATTCTAATGACTTTTCGTTTTAAACCAATATAGTTCATCCACACAGTTCGTTTGTGTCATTGGATAAACATTTACGTCATTTTGTGTGTCCCAAGGCTTATTCTAATCACATTTCATTCTTAAGGAATGCATTTCATCGAAAAAGTGCGTTTGTGTAAAAGTATTACAATTTCGTCATTTTGAGCATCCCAAGAGCTATTCTAATCACTTTTCACTCTTAAGCAATGTATTTCATCCAGTAGGTGCATTTGTGTCATTGGTTTAATATTTACGTCATATTGTTCTTCACAACGCTTATTTTAATCACTTTTTGTTTTTAAGGCATGCATTTCATTCAAAAAGTGCGTTTGGGTCATTTGATTAACATTTACATCATTTTGTGCATCCCAAGGCTTATTCTAATCAATTTTGGTTCTAATGGAATGTATTTCATCCAAAAAGTGTGTTTGTGTCATTGGATTAACATTTACGTCATTTTGTGCATCCCAATGCTTATTCTAATCACTTAATTCTTAAGGAATGTATTTCTTCCAAAAAGTGCGTTTGTTTCAAGGGACTAATATTTACATCATTTTGTGCATCCGAACGCTTATTTTAATCACTTTTTGTTCTTAAGGAATGTATTTAATCCAAAAACTGTGTTTGTTTTATTGGATTATCATTTACGTCATTTTGTGCATCCCTAGGCTTATTCTAATAACATTTCGTTGTAAGGAATGTATTTCACCCAAAAAAGTACGTTTGTGTTTTTGGATTAACATTTACGTCATTTTGTGCATGCCAAGGCTTATTCTAATCCATTTAAGTTCTTTTGGAATGTATTTCATCCAAAAAGTGCGTTTGTGTAATTGTACTAACATTTAGTTCATTTTGTGCGTCCAAAGGCTAATTCTAATCACTTTTCGTTCTAAACCAATATAGTTCATCCACAAAGTGCGTTTGTGTCATTGGATTAACATTTACGTCATTTTGTGCGTCCCAGAGCTTATTCTAATCACATTTAATTCTTAAGGAAAGTATTTGATCGAAAAAGTGCGTTTGTGTCATAGGATTACAATTTCGTCATTTTTTGCATCCCAAGTCCTATTCTAATCAATTTTCGTTCCTAAGCAATGTACTTCATCCAATAAGTGCATTAGTGTCATTGGATTAACATTTACGTCATATGGTGCTTCACAACGCTTATTCTAATCACTTTTTGTTTTTAAGTCATGTATTTCTTCAAAAAGTGCGTTTGTGTCATTGGGTTAACATTCACGTCATTTTGTGCATCCCAAGGCTTATTCTAATCCATTTTCGTTCTTATGGAATGTATTTCATCCAAAAAGTGCGTTTGTGTCATTGGATTAACATTTACGTCATTTTGTGCATCCCAAGGCTTATTCTAATTCATTTTCGTTCTTATGGAATGTATTTCATCCAAAAAGTGTGTTTCTGTCATTGTATTAACATTTAGGTCATTTTGTGCGTCCAAAGGCTAATTCTAATCACTTTTTGTTCTAAACCAATATAGTTCATACACAAAGTGCGTTTGTGTCATTAAATTAACATTTACGTTATTTTGTGCGTCCCAAGGCTTATTCTAATCACTTCTCATTCTTAAAGAATGTATTTCATCGAAAAAGTGCGTTTGTGTCATTGGATTACAATTTCGTCATTTTGGGCATCCCAAGGCCTATTCTAATCATTTTTCATTCTTAAGCAATCTACTTCATCCAATAAGTGAATTTGTGTCAATGGATTGACATTTACGTCATATTGTGCTTCACAACGCTTATTCTAATCACTTTTTGTTTTTAAGGTATGTATTTCTTTCCAAAAGTGGGTTTGTGTCATTGGGTTAACATTTACGTCATTTTGTACATCCCAAGGCTTATTCTAATCAATTTTTGTTCTTGAGGAATTTATTTCATCCAAAAAGTACGTTTGTGTCATTGGATTAACATTTATGTCATTTAGTGCATCCCAAGGATAATTATAATCCATTTTTGCTCTTATGGAATGTAGGTCATCCAAAAGTGCGTTTGTTTCATTGGATTAACATTTACGTCATTTTGTTCATGCCATGGTTTATTCTAATTACTTTTCGTTCTTAAGGAATGTATTTCATCCAAAAAGTGCATTTGTTTCATTAGATTAACATTTACATCATTTTGTGCATCCCAACGCTTATTTTAATCACTTTTTGTTCTTAAGGAATGTATTTACTCCAAAAAGTGTTTGTGTCATCCGATTACCATTTACATCATTTTGTGCATCCCAATGCTTATTCTAACTACATTTCGTTCTTAAGGAATGTATTTCATCCATAATGTGCTTTTGTGTCATTGGAGTAACATTTACTTCATTTTGTGCATCCCTTGGCTTACTCTAATCCATATTTGTACTTTACCAACGTAGTTCTTCCAATAAGTGCATTTGTGTCGTTGGATTAACATTTATGTCATTTTGTGCATCCCAGGGCATATTCTTCCAAGGCTTATTCTAATATCATTTCGTTCTTAAGGAATGCATTTCATCTCTAAAGTGCGTTTGTGTCATTATATTGACATTTACGTCATTTTGTGCATCCCAGGGCATATTCTTATCCATTTTCATTCTTAAGGGAGTTATTTCATCCAAAATGTGCAGTCGTGTTATAAGCTAAACAATTTGGTCATTTTGTGCATCCCAAGGCTTATTGTAATCACTTTTCGTTCTTAAGCAATGTACTTCATCCAAAAAGTGTGTTTGTGTCATTGGATAAATATTTACGTCATTTGGTACATCCAAAGGCTTAGTCTAATCACTTTTCATTCTTAATGAATGTATTTTATCCAAAAAGTGGGTTTGTGTCATTGGTTTAACATTTACGTCATTTTGTAACCCAAGGCTTATTCTAATCTCTTTTCGTCCTTAAGCAATGTACTTCATCAAAAACGTGCGTTTGTGTCATTGGATTACCATTTACGTCATTTTGTACATCCCAAGGCTTATTCTAATCTATTTTCATTCTTAATGAATGTATCTCAGTCAAAAAGTGTATTTTAGTCATTTGATTAACATTTAGGTCATTTTGTGCATTCCAATGCTTATTCTAATCACTTTTTATACTTAAGGAATGTATTTCATCCAAAAAGTTAATTTGTGTCATTGGATTAACGTTTTCGTCATTTTGTGCATTCCAAGGCTTATTCGAATCCATTTTCGCTCTTAGGGAATGTATGTCATCCAAAAGTGCGTTTGTTTCTCTGGATAAACATTTACGTCATTTTATGCATCCGAATGCTTATTCTAATCACATTTCATTCTTAAGGAATGTATTTCATCCAAAAAGTGCGTTTTTTTCATTGGATTAACATTTATCCAAAAAGAATTAACATCCCAACGCTTATTCTAATAACTTTTTGTTCAAAAGAAATAAATTTCATCCAAAAAGTGCGTTTGTGTCATTGGATTAACATTTACGTCATTTTCTGCATCCCATGGCCTATTCTAATCAGGTTTCGTTCCTAAGCAATGTACTACATCGAAAAAGTGTGTTTGTGTCCTTGGATTAACATTTACGTCATTTTGTGCATTCAAAGGTTTATTCTAATCACTTTTCGTTCTTAAGGAATATATGTCATCCAAAAGTGCGTTTGTGTCATTGGATTAACATTTACGTCATTTTGTGCATCCCAAGGCTTACTCTAATTAATTTTCGTTCTTATGGATTGTATCTCATACAAAAAGTGTGTTTTTGTCAATTGATTAACATTAAGGTCATTTTGTGCAACCCAAGGCTTATTCTAATCACTTTTCTTTCTTAAGGAATGTCTTTCATCCAAAAAGTGCGTATGTGTCATTCGATTATCATTTACGTCCTTTTATGCATCCCTAGGCTTATTCTAATAACATTTCGTTCTTAAGGAACGCACTTCATCCAAAAAGTGCGTTTGTGTCATTAGATTGACATTTACGCCATTTTGTCCATCCCATGCCTTATTCTTGTCCATTTTCGTAATTTAGGAAGTTATTTCATCCAAAAAGTGCAGTCATGTTATGAGATAAACATTTAGGTCATTTTGTGCATCCCAAGGCTTATTCTAATCACTTTTCGTTCTTAAGCAATGTACTTCATCCAAAAAGTGCGTTTGTGTCATGGATTAACATTTACGTGATTTTGTCCATCCGAAGGCTTATTCTAATCCATTTTCATTCTAAAGGAATGTATCTATCCAAAAAGTGTGTTTTTGTCATTTGATTAACATTTAGGTCATCTTGTGCATCCCAAGGGTTATTCTAATCAATTTTTCGTTCTTAAGGAATGTATTTCATCCAAAAAATGTGTTTATGTCATTGGATTAACATTTTCGTCATTTTGTGCATCCTAAGGCTTATTCTAATCCATTTTCGCTCTTAGGGAAAGTATGTCATCCAAAAGTGCGTTTGTCTCATTAGATTGACATTAAAATCATTTTGTGCATCCCAAGGCTGATTCTTGTCCATTTTCGTCCTTAGGGAACTCATTTCATCCAAAAAGGGAAGTCGTGTTATGAGATAAACATTTAGGTCATTTTTTGCAACCCAAGGCTTATTCAAATGCATTTTTGCTCTAAGGGAACGTATGTCATCCAAAAGTGCGTTTGTTTCATTGAAATAACATTTACGTCATTTTGTGCATCGCAAGGCTTACTCTAATCACTTTTCGTTCTTAAGCAATGTACTTCATCCAAAAAGGGCGTTTGTGTCATTGGATTAACATTTACGTAATTTTAAACATCCAAAGGCTTATTCTAATCCATTTTCGTTCTTAAGGAATGTATCGCATCCAAAAGGTGCATTTTTGTCAATTGATTAACATTTAGGTCATCGTGTGCATATCTAGGCTTATTCTAATAACTTTTCGTTCCTAAGGATTGTATTTCGTCCAAAAAGTGCATTTGTGTCGTTGGATTAACATTTTTGTCATGTTTTGCATCCCAAGGCCTATTCTAATCACTTTCCATTCTTAAGCAATGTAGTTCATCCAAAAAGTGTGTTTGTGTCATTTGATTAACATTTACGTCATTTTGTGCATCCCAAGGTTTAGTCTAATCACTTTTCCTTCTTAAGGAATGCATGTCATCCAAAAAGTGCATTTGTGTCATTGGATTAACATTTATTTCATTTTCTGCATCCCAAGGATTATTCTAATGAATTATCGTTCTTATGGAATGTATCTCTCCAAAAAGTGCGTTTTTGTCATTTTATTAACATTTAGGTCATTTTGTGCATCCCAAGGCTTATTCTAATCACTTTTGGTTCTTAAGGAATGTATTTCATCCAAAAAGTGCATTTGTGTCATTGGATTAACATTTACGTCATATTGTGCTTCCCAACGCTTATTCTAATCACTTTTTGTTTTTAAGGCATGTATTTCAGTCAAAAAGTTTGTTCGTGTCATTGGATTAATATTTACGTCATTTTGTGCATCCATAGGCTTATTCTAATCAATTTTCTTTCTTAAGGAATGTATTTCATCCAAAAAGTGCGTTCGTATCATTACATTGACATTTAAATCATTTTGTGAATCCCATGGCTTATTCTTGTCCATTTTCGTCCTTAGGGAAGTCATTTCATCCAAAAAGGGAAGTCGTGTTATGAGATAAACATTTAGGTCATTTTTTGCAACCCAAGGCTTATTCAAATCCATTTTCGCTCTACGCGAATGTATGTCATCCAAAATAACATTTACGTCATTTTGTGCATCGCAAGCTTATTCTAATCACTTTTCATTCTGAAGCAATCTACTTCATCCAAAAAGTGCGTTTGTGTCATTGGATTAACATTTACGTAATTTTAAACAACCAAAGGCTTATTCTAATCCATTTTCGTTCTTAAGGAATGTATCGCATCCAAAAGGTGCGTTTTTGTCAATTGATTAACATTTAGGTCATCGTGTGCATATCTAGGCTTATTCTAATCACTTTTCGTTCCTAAGGAATGTATTTCATCCAAAAAGTGCATTTGTGTCATTGGATTAACAATTTCGTCATTTTGTGCAACCCAAGGCTTATTCTATTCCATTTTTGCTGTTAGGCAATGTATGTCATCCAGAAAGTGCATTTGTGTCATTGGATTAACATTTACGTCATTTTGTGCATCCCAAGGCTTATTCTAATGAATTTTTATTCTTATGGAATGTATCTCGTCCAAAAAATGCATTTTTGTCATTTGATTAACATTTAAGTCATTTTGTGCACCCCAAGGCTTATTCTAATCACTTTTCGTTCTAAAGGAATGTATTTCATCCAAAAAGTGTGCTGGTGTCATTGGATTAACATTTTCGTCATTTTGTGCATCCCAAGTCTTATTGTAATCCATTTTCGCCCTTAGGGAACGTATGTCATCCAAACGTGCGTTTGTTTCATTGGATTAACATTTAAATCATTTTGGCAGCCCAACGCTTATTCTAATCACTTTTCGTTCTTAAGCAATGTAGTTCATCCAATAAGTGTGTTTGTGTCATTTAATTTACATTTACGTCATTTTGTGCATCCCAAGGTTTATTCTAATCACTTTTCGTTCTTAAGGAATGCATGTCATCGAAAAAGTTCATTTGTGTCATTGGATTAACATTTACGTCATTTTTTGCATCCCAAGGATTATTCGAATGAATTTTTGTTCTTATGGAATGTATCTCTCCAAAAAGTGCGTTTTTGCAATTTAATTAATATTTAGGTCATTTTGTGCATCCCAAGGCTTATTCTAATCACTTTTTGTTCTTAAGGAATGTATTTCATCCAAAAAGTGCGTTTTTGTCATTGGATTAACATTTTCTTTATTTTGTGCATCCCAAGGCTTATTCTAATCCATTTTCGCTCATAGGGAATGTGTGTCATCCAAAAGTGCGTTTGTTTCATTGGATTAACATTTACGTCATATTGTGCTTCCCAACGCTTATTCTAATCACTTTTTGTTTCTGAGGCATGTATTTCATTCAAAAATTTTGTTTGTGTCATTCGATTAACATTTACGTCATTTTGTGCATCTCTAGGCTTATTCTAATCAATTTTAATTCTTAAGGAATGTATTTCATCCAAAAAGTGCGTTTGTGTCATTAGATTGACATTTACGTCATTTTGTGCATCCCATGACTTATTCTTGTCCATTTTCGTCCTTAGGGAAGTCATTTCATCCAAAAAGGGAAGTCGTGTTATGAGATAAACATTTAGGTCATTTTTTGCATCCCAAGGCTTATTCAAATCCATTTTCGCTCTAAGGGAATATATGTCATCCAAAAGTTCGTTTGTTTCATTGAAATAACATTTACGTCATTTTATGCATCGCAAGGCTTATTCTAATCACTTTTCGTTCTTAAGCAATGTACTTCATCAAAAAAGTGTGTTTCTGTCATTGGATTAACATTTACGTAATTTTAAACATCCCAAGGCTTATTCTAATCCATTTTCGTTCTTAAGGAATGTATCGCATCCAAAAGGTGCGTTTTTGTCAATTGATTAACATTTAGGTCATTTTGTGCATATCTAGGCTTATTCTAATCACTTTTCGTTCCTAAGGAATGTATTTCATCCAAAAAGTGAATGTGTTTCATTGGATTAACATTTTCTTCATTTTGTGCATCCCAAGGCTTTTTCTATTCCATTTTTGCTGTTAGGGAATGTATGTCATCCAGAAAGTGCGTTTGTGCCATTGGATTAACATTTACGTCATTTTGTGCATCCCCAGGATTATTCTAATGAATTTTTGTTCTTATGGAATGTATCTCGTCCAAAAAATGCGTCTTTGTCATTCGATTAACATTTAGGTCATTTTGTCTATCCCAAGGCTTATTCTAATCACTTTTCGTTCTAAAGGAATGTATTTCATCCAAAAAGTGTGTTGGTGTCATTGGATTAACATTTAGGTCATTTTGTGCATCCCAAGTCTTATTGTAATCCATTTTCGCTCTTAGGGAATGCATGTCATCCAAAAGTGCGTTGGTTTCATTGGATTAACATTTAAATCATTTTGTGCAGCCCAACGCTTATTCTCATCACTTTTCGTTCTTAAGCAATGTAGTTCATCCCAGAAGTGTGTTTGTGTCATTTGATTAACATTTACGTCATTTTGTGCATCCCAAGGTTTATTCTAATCAATTTTCGTTCTTAAGGAATGCATGTCATCCAAAAAGTGCATTTGTGTCATTCGATTAACATTTACGTCATTTTCTGCATCCAAAGGATTATTCTTATGAATTTTCGTTCTTATGGAATGTATCTCTCCAAAAGGTGCGTTTTTGTCATTTAATTAACATTTAGGTCATTTTCTGCATTCCAAGGCTTGATCTAATCACTTTTCGTTCTTAAGGAATGTATTTCATCCAAAAAGTGCATTTCTATCATTGGATTAACATTTTCGTCATTTTTTGCATCCCAAGGCTTATTCTAATCCATTTTCGCTCTTAGGGAATGTATGTCATCCAAAAGTGCGTTTTTTTCATTGGATTAACATTTACGTCATTTTGTGCATCCCAAGGCTTATTCAAATCACTTTTCATTCTTAAGGCATGTATTTCATCCAAAAAGTGCGTTTGTTTCATTGGATTAACATTTACATCATTTTGTGCATCCCAACGCTTATTCTAATCACTTTTTGTTCTTAAGGAATGTATTTCATCCAAAAAGTCTGTTTGTGTAATTGGATTAACATTTAAGTCAAATTGTGCTTCCCAACGCTTATTCTACCCACTTTTTGTTTTTAAGGCATGTATTTCATTCAAAAAGTTTGTTTGTGTGATTAGATTAACATTTACGTCATTTTTTGCGTCCCTAGGCTTATTCTAATCAATTTTCGTTCTTTAGGAATGTATTTCATCCAAAAAGTGTGTTTGTGTTATTAGATTGACATTTACGTCATTTTGTGCATCCCATAGCTTATTCTTGTCCATTTTTGTTCTTAGGGAAGTCATTTCATCCAAAAAGTGACGTCGTGTTATGAGATAAACATTTAGGTCATTTTTTGCATCCCAAGGCTTATTCTAATCACTTTTCATTCTTATGCAATGTACTTCATCCAAAAAGTGCTTTTGTGTCATTGAATTAACATTTATGTCTTTTTGTGCATTGCAAGGCTTATTCTAATCACTTTTCGTTCTTAAGCAATGTACTTCATCAAACAAGTGCGTTTGTGTCATTGGATTAACATTTACGTAATTTTGTACATCCCAGACTTATTCTAATTCATTTTCGTTCTTAAGGAATGTATCTCATCCAAAAGGTGCGATTTTGTCAATTGATTAACATTTAGGTCATTTTGTTCATACCTAGGCTTATTCTAATCACTTTTCGTTCTTAAGGAATGTATTTCATCCATAAAATGCATTTGGGTCATTTGATTAACATTTTTGTCATTTTGTGCATCCCAAGGCTTATTCTAATCAATTTTCGTTCTTAACGAATGTATTTCATCCAAAAAGTGCGTTTGTGTCATTGGATTAAAATTAACGTCATTTTGTGCATCCCCAGGATTATTCTAATGAATTTTTGTTCTTATGGAATGTATCTCGTCCAAAAAATGCGTCTTTGTCATTTGATTAACATTTAGGTCATTTTGTCTATCCCAAGGCTTATTCTAATCACTTTTCGTTCTAAAGGAATGTATTTCATCCAAAAAGTGTGTTGGTGTCATTGGATTAACATTTAGGTCATTTTGTGCATCCCAAGTCTTATTGTAATTCATTTTCGCTCTTAGGGAATGCATGTCATCCAAAAGTGCGTTGGTTTCATTGGATTAACATTTAAATCATTTTGTGCAGCCCAACGCTTATTCTCATCACTTTTCGTTCTTAAGCAATGTAGTTCATCCCAGAAGTGTGTTTGTGTCATTTGATTAACATTTACGTCATTTTGTGCATCCCAAGGTTTATTCTAATCAATTTTCGTTCTTAAGGAATGCATGTCATCCAAAAAGTGCATTTGTGTCATTCGATTAACATTTACGTCATTTTCTGCATCCCAAGGATTATTCTTATGAATTTTCGTTCTTATGGAATGTATCTCTCCAAAAGGTGCGTTTTTGTCATTTAATTAACATTTAGGTCATTTTCTGCATTCCAAGGCTTGATCTAATCACTTTTCGTTCTTAAGGAATGTATTTCATCCAAAAAGTGCATTTCTATCATTGGATTAACATTTTCGTCATTTTTTGCATCCCAAGGCTTATTCTAATCCATTTTCGCTCTTAGGGAATGTATGTCATCCAAAAGTGCGTTTTTTTCATTGGATTAACATTTACGTCATTTTGTGCATCCCAAGGCTTATTCAAATCACTTTTCATTCTGAAGGCATGTATTTCATCCAAAAAGTGCGTTTGTTTCATTGGATTAACATTTACATCATTTTGTGCATCCCAACGCTTATTCTAATCACTTTTTGTTCTTAAGGAATGTATTTCATCCAAAAAGTCTGTTTGTGTAATTGGATTAACATTTAAGTCAAATTGTGCTTCCCAACGCTTATTCTACCCACTTTTTGTTTTTAAGGCATGTATTTCATTCAAAAAGTTTGTTTGTGTGATTAGATTAACATTTACGTCATTTTTTGCGTCCCTAGGCTTATTCTAATCAATTTTCGTTCTTTAGGAATGTATTTCATCCAAAAAGTGTGTTTGTGTTATTAGATTGACATTTACGTCATTTTGTGCATCCCATAGCTTATTCTTGTCCATTTTTGTTCTTAGGGAAGTCATTTCATCCAAAAAGTGACGTCGTGTTATGAGATAAACATTTAGGTCATTTTTTGCATCCCAAGGCTTATTCTAATCACTTTTCATTCTTATGCAATGTACTTCATCCAAAAAGTGCTTTTGTGTCATTGAATTAACATTTATGTCTTTTTGTGCATTGCAAGGCTTATTCTAATCACTTTTCGTTCTTAAGCAATGTACTTCATCAAACAAGTGCGTTTGTGTCATTGGATTAACATTTACGTAATTTTGTACATCCCAGACTTATTCTAATTCATTTTCGTTCTTAAGGAATGTATCTCATCCAAAAGGTGCGATTTTGTCAATTGATTAACATTTAGGTCATTTTGTTCATACCTAGGCTTATTCTAATCACTTTTCGTTCTTAAGGAATGTATTTCATCCATAAAATGCATTTGGGTCATTTGATTAACATTTTTGTCATTTTGTGCATCCCAAGGCTTATTCTAATCAATTTTCGTTCTTAACGAATGTATTTCATCCAAAAAGTGCGTTTGTGTCATTGGATTAAAATTAACGTCATTTTGTGCATCCCCAGGATTATTCTAATGAATTTTTGTTCTTATGGAATGTATCTCGTCCAAAAAATGCGTCTTTGTCATTTGATTAACATTTAGGTCATTTTGTCTATCCCAAGGCTTATTCTAATCACTTTTCGTTCTAAAGGAATGTATTTCATCCAAAAAGTGTGTTGGTGTCATTGGATTAACATTTAGGTCTTTTTGTGCATCCCAAGTCTTATTGTAATTCATTTTCGCTCTTAGGGAATGTATGTCATCCAAAAGTGCGTTGGTTTCATTGGATTAACATTTAAATCATTTTGTGCAGCCCAACGCTTATTCTCATCACTTTTCGTTCTTAAGCAATGTAGTTCATCCCAGAAGTGTGTTTGTGTCATTTGATTAACATTTACGTCATTTTGTGCATCCCAAGGTTTATTCTAATCAATTTTCGTTCTTAAGGAATGCATGTCATCCAAAAAGTGCATTTGTGTCATTCGATTAACATTTACGTCATTTTCTGCATCCCAAGGATTATTCTTATGAATTTTCGTTCTTATGGAATGTATCTCTCCAAAAGGTGCGTTTTTGTCATTTAATTAACATTTAGGTCATTTTCTGCATTCCAAGGCTTGATCTAATCACTTTTCGTTCTTAAGGAATGTATTTCATCCAAAAAGTGCATTTCTATCATTGGATTAACATTTTCGTCATTTTGTGCATCCCAAGGCTTATTCTAATCCATTTTCGCTCTTAGGGAATGTATGTCATCCAAAAGTGCGTTTTTTTCATTGGATTAACATTTACGTCATTTTGTGCATCCCAAGGCTTATTCAAATCACTTTTCATTCTTAAGGCATGTATTTCATCCAAAAAGTGCGTTTGTTTCATTGGATTAACATTTACATCATTTTGTGCATCCCAACGCTTATTCTAATCACTTTTTGTTCTTAAGGAATGTATTTCATCCAAAAAGTCTGTTTGTGTAATTGGATTAACATTTAAGTCAAATTGTGCTTCCCAACGCTTATTCTACCCACTTTTTGTTTTTAAGGCATGTATTTCATTCAAAAAGTTTGTTTGTGTGATTAGATTAACATTTACGTCATTTTTTGCGTCCCTAGGCTTATTCTAATCAATTTTCATTCTTTAGGAATGTATTTCCTCCAAAAACTGTGTTTGTGTCATTAGATTGACATTTACGTCATTTTGTGCATCCCATAGCTTATTCTTGTCCATTTTTGTTCTTAGGGAAGTCATTTCATCCAAAAAGTGACGTCGTGTTATGAGATAAACATTTAGGTCATTTTTTGCATCCCAAGGCTTATTCTAATCACTTTTCATTCTTATGCAATGTACTTCATCCAAAAAGTGCTTTTGTGTCATTGAATTAACATTTATGTCTTTTTGTGCATTGCAAGGCTTATTCTAATCACTTTTCGTTCTTAAGCAATGTACTTCATCAAACAAGTGCGTTTGTGTCATTGGATTAACATTTACGTAATTTTGTACATCCCAAGGCTTATTCTAATTCATTTTCGTTCTTAAGGAATGTATCTCATCCAAAAAGGGGCGATTTTGTCAATTCATTAACATTTAGGTCATTTTGTTCATACCTAGGCTTATTCTAATCACTTTTCGTTCTTAAGGAATGTATTTCATCCATAAAATGCATTTGGGTCATTTGATTAACATTTTTGTCATTTTGTGCATCCCAAGACTTATTCTAATCAATTTTCGTTCTTAACGAATGTATTTCATCCAAAAAGTGCGTTTGTGTCATTGGATTAAAATTAACGTCATTTTGTGCGTCCCAAGGTTTATTCTAATCACTTTTCGTTTTTAAGGAATGTATGTCATTCAAAAATGCGTTTGTGTCATTGGATTAACATTTACGTTATTTTGTGCATCCCAAGGCTTATTCTAATGAATGTTCGTTCTTAAGGAATGTATCTCATCCAAAAATGCGTTTTTTGTTATTTAATTAACAATTAGGTCATTTTGTGCATCCCAAGGCTTATTCTAATCACTTTTCGTTCTTAAGGAATGTATTTCATCCAACAAGTGTGTTTGTGTCATTGCATTAACATTTATGTCCTTTTGTGCGTCCCAAGGCTAATTCTAATATGTTTTCGTTCTAAACAATTATAGTTCATCCAAAAAATGCATTTGTGTCATTGGATTAACATTTACGTCATTTTGTGCGTCCCAAGGCTTATTCTTATCACATTTCGTTCTTCAGGAATGTATTTCATCCAAAAAGTGTTTGTGTCATTGGATTAACATTTACGTTATTTTTTGCATCCCAAGGCCTATTCTAATCACTTTTCGTTCTTAAGCAATGTACTTCGTCTAAAAAGTGCGTTTGTGTCATTGGATTAACATTTACGTCATTTTGTGCATCCCAAGGCTTATTCTAATCACTTTTCGTTCTTAAGGAATGTAGTGCACCCAAAAAGTTTGTTTGTGTCATTGGATTAACATTTATGTCATTTTGTAGAACCCAAGGCTTATTCTAATGCATTTTCGTTCTTAAGGAATGTATCTCATCAAATAAGTGTGTTTGTCATTTGATTAACATTTAGGTCATTTTGTGCATCCCAAGGCTTATTCTAATCACTTTTCGTTCTTAAGGAATGTATTTCATCCAAAAACTGCGTTTGTGTCATTGGATTAACATTTACGTCATTTTGTTCCTCCCAAGGCTTATTCTAATCCATTTTCGTTCTTATGGAATGTATTTCATCCAAAAAGTGCGTTTGTTTCATTGGATTAACATTTACGTCATTTTGTACATCCCAAGGCTTATTCTTCACCCAGCTGTCTGTCCCTCTGCGTTGTCCACAACTATGCCGTACGTCATGATCAAGGAAAACTAACGACGTTTTCGTCGTTAGTGTAACCGTCTGTGGGACGGGTTTGGGTATCATCTGAGGGCAAAGCCCAATTTTCCACAATAATAGTAAAGGGTCACCGACCAAAATTAACAAATAACACATAGCATTTATATCAATAGTAACAAATATATCCATGGCGTATCATATAACAATGATGATAAATAAGGATGCTCATTTTGAAATTTCATGACATGTATGCCTTTTCAAACAGCAACCAAGTAATATGGAAAACAGGTTGTAAGTACAACCATCAACTTAGCAATCACAACCATTCAGCAGAAATTCAGATTTTATAAGATACTTACAGACATCAATTTACAATCATCAACATATATCCAAATCATGACCCACCGGTCAACCACCCCGATGCAATATGTATATGCTCATGTACTCAACTTCTTGGAATTACCAAGGTGCAGTCGCTCACAGACCAGCGCTCGTGCAGTCGCTCAACAGACCAGCACGTTTCACGTATACCAAGGTACAGTCGCTCACAGACCAGTACCAGTGCAGTCGCTGAACAGACCAGCACTCGTGCATTCGCTCAACAGACCAGCACGTTTTGCGCATATCAAGGTACAGTCGCTCACAGACCAGTACCAGTGCAGTCGCTCAATAGACCAGCACTCGTGCAGTCGCTCAATAGACCAGCACTCGTGCAGTCACTCAACAGACCAGCACGTTTTACGCATTACTCTGTGGCCCATCGCGGTCACCACCTGACTATGCAATGCATAAACATGCAATGTTTTCTCTTCACTGAAAACAGTATGCAAACATCTCAACCCAAATAATTTCATTATCATCACATCAATAAAAACATTCAAGCACCTCATCATTACCACTTCACACTATCTCAAAAGTTCATAAAACAGTGTTTAAAACTGAGATTTTTGGAAAAACGAATCTGTATTCAAATACAGCTTCTTTGTATTCGAATACAGAAGCTAAAATAGTGCAAAATCAACACTCAGTATTCGAATACAGAAGTTAAAACAGTGCAAAATCAGCATTTTTCACAACATCAATAAAGAACTCCACAACCTCATCATCACCACCTCAAACCATCTCAAAAACACCATTTTAATTCATCACAAACCTTCCCAATATTTTCCCAACACTTTAAGTTCATAAACCATTGTTTAAAACTGAATTTTTTGAAAAAAAAACAAGCTGTATTCGAATACAGCTCCCCTGTATTCGAATACAGAGGCAAAAACAGTGAAAATTCAGCATTCTGTATTCCTTATTTTGCAGCATTCTGTATCATTTTGTGCATCCCAACGCTTATTCTAATCACTTTTTGTTCTTAAGAAATGTATTTAATCCAAAAAGTGCGTTTGTGTCATTCAATTATCATTTATGTCATTTTGTACATCCCTAGGCCTATTCTAATAACATTTGGTTCTTAAGGAATGTATTTCATCCAAAAAGTGTGTTTGTGTCATTAGATTGATATTTTTGTCATTTTGTGCTTCCCACGGCTTATTCTTGTCCATTTTCGTTTTTAAGGTAGTTATTTCATCCAAAAAGTGCAGTCATGTTATGAGATAAACATTTAGGTCATTTTGTGCATCACAAAGCTTATTGTAATCACTTTTTATTCTTAAGCAATGTACTTCATTCAAAAAGTGCGTTTGTGTCATTGGATTACCATTTACGTCAATTTGTCTATCCCAAGGCTTATTCTAATCAATTTTCGTTCTTAAGGAATGTATTTCATCCAAAAAGTGCAATTGTGTCATTGGATTAACATTTATGACATTTTGTGCATCGCAAGGCCTATTCTAATCACTTTTCGTTCTTAAGCAATGTACTTCATCCAATAAGTGCATTTGTGTCTTTGCATTAACATTTACAACATATTGTGCTTCCCAACGCTTATTCACATCACTTTTTGTTTTTAAGGCATGTATTTCATTCAAAAAGTGCGTTTGTGTCATTGGATTTACATTTACGTCATTTTGTGCATCCCAAGGCTTATTCTAATCAATTTTCATTCTTAAGGAATGTATTTCATCCAAAAAGTGGTCGTGTTATGAGATAAACATTTAGGTCATTTTGTGCATTCCAAGGCTTATTCTAATCACTTTTCGTTCTTAAGCAATGTACTTCATCCAAAAAGTGCATTTGTGTCAGTGGATTAACATTTACGTCATTTTGTGCGTCCCAAGGCTTATTCTTATCACTTTTCGTTCTTAAGGAATGTATTTCATCCAAAAAGTTTGTTTGTGTCATTGAATTAACATTTACGTCATTTTGTACATCCCAAGGCTTATTCTAATCCATTTTCATTCTTTAGGAATGTTTCTAATCCAATAAGTGTGTTTTTGTCATTTGATTAACGTTAGGTCATTTTGTGCATCACAAGGCTTATTCTAATCACTTTTCGTTCTAATGGAATGTATTTCATCGAAAAAGTGAGTTTGTGTCATTGGATTAACATTTTCGTCATTTTGTACATCCGAAGGCTTATTGTATTCCACCTACGCTCTTAGGGAATGTATGTCATCCAAAAGTGCGTTTGTTTCATTGGATTAACATTTACGTCATTTTATGCACCCCAAGGCTTATTCTAATTATTTTTCATTCTTAAGTAATGTATTTCATCCAAAAAGTGGGTTTGTTTTGTTGATTTAACATTTACATCATTTTGTGCATCCCAAGGCTTATTCTAATCACTTTTCGTTCTTAAGGAATTTATTTCATCCAACAAGTTTGTTTGTGTCATTGGAATAACATTTTCGTCATTTTGTACATCCCAAGGCTTATTGTATTCCACCTACTCTCTTAGGGAATGTATGTCATCTAAAAGTGCGTTTGTTTTATTGGATTAACATTTACTTCATTTTCTGCACACCAAGGCTTATTCTAATTACTTTTTATTCTTAAGTAATGTATTTCATCCAAAAAGTGTGTTTGTGCATCCCAACGCTTATTCTAATCACTTTTTGTTCTTAAGGAATGTATTTCATCCAAAAAGTGCGTTTGTGTCATTGGATTAACATTTACATCATTTTGTGCATCCCAAGGCCTATTCTAATCACTTTTCATTCTTAAGCAATGTACTTCATCGAAAAAGTGCATTTGTGGCATTGGATTAACATTTACGTCATTTTGTGCATCCCAAGGTTTATTCAAACCATTTCTGTTCTTAAGGAATGTATGTCATCCAAAAAGTGTGTTCGTGTCATTGGATTAACATTTACGTCATTTTGTGCATCCCAAGACTTAGTCTAATGAATTTTCGTTCTTAACGAATGTATCTTGTCCAAAAAGTGTGGTTTTGTCATTTGATTAACTATTAGGTCATTTTGTGCATCCCAAGGCTTATTCTAATTCACTTTTCATTCTTAAGGAATGTATTTTGTAACACCTAGAGTTTTAAACAGCGCGAGTGTATTTTTTTTTTAACCAAAATAAATATAAGAATTTCAGAATTAATAAAAAATTAAAATGAAATAAAATTTAGTAATCTCATAAAATAATACATCTTAAATTCAAATGACAAGAATAATTAAATAATTACCTCATAAATATAACTAAATAATTTAATTTTGGGAACTAATACTTTTAATACACAAACGGTAATACGTCAACAAAAGTTAGTGTCATAATATCTCCAAAAACATCCGGGTCCTGGCCCACTAAAACATTATCAGAGTGCGGAAAAATATACAATTATCGCAAAATAAATAATTACATCCAATGAGCTCAAGACCCTATACAACAAGTCTAAACTGATCATGCACTAAAGCTACAGTAGCAAGGGTTCCCTCCGCATCCTATACAAGTCTCTTCTGACTTCGCGGCTCACCTCGATGTGATGTCCTCCACCTCATCATACAGGGAAGGATCAGTCTCATCCGAAGTCAGATCTACCCATGATCTGGGTTGCTTCGGCGGTGCCAGAATCTCAAAAGCAATCATCTGTTGTCCTAGATTGACCCGGAATATCAACTATAGCTAGTGTCGGTCCTTTATTCTTCTCTCCCGCCTCGAATTCATGCACAACACTTCTAGCTACCGGGTTAGCAGTCACCACACCTACTGTGGCCTCTGTCTCAACCCCTACAGTCAGACTCTCCGCGTCCGCAAAAACCCCGTAGTCCTCCAATATCAGTCTGGAAGGTACCGGAAAGTCAATCCTCGCGTGAGTGTGCTCTACATAAGCCACTGCGTGGTCGATCCTGCACGTCCTCGTCAATCTCCCCGTGTAAGTAGCCTTGCTTGAGACGGGGTCATATACCCAAGCAGTATGCAAGTGACGGTCAAGGAAATCTAGTGACGTTTTCGTCGTCTGTGTACCCATCGGTGGTACGGGTTTGGGGGTCATCTGAGGGCAAAGCCCAATTTTCCACAATAATAGTAAAGGGTCACCAACCGAAATTAACAATCAACAATTAGCAGTTATGTCAAAGATAACAAATACATACATGGCATGTTCCAACACTATAACAACAGTAATTACATAAATATACTCACTTATTAAAATGTATAACATCTACATTATTGAGAAACAATGGTTTAACATACAAATCATGTTGCAAATCCAAAAACAATCAACAATCACAATAACTCATTAAGAACTTAGAATTTTAAGGTACTTACACACATCGATTTCCACACTTCAACTCATATCAATCATGACTCTCAAGTCAACCAACCCAATGCAATGCGTCTATGCCAATGCACATGATTCTAGAATTTCCAGGATGAAAACCTTCAAAACAAAACCCTCCATGACGGGCGTAAATCATAATTGTACTGCTTATCACAGGCCAAAGTACTAATTACCAAGGTGCAGTCGCATCACAGACTAGCACGATTTACTCCATGTGTAGCCTATCACAGGCACTACACATAAGTTAAATCCTCATAAGGATAAGATGGACCGTCAAATACACGCGGAACCACCCGATAGCCCATCACGGTCACCATATAAAAACAAAACCCTCCTCGAAGGGGCGTAAATCATAATTGTACCGCTTATCACAGGCCAAAGTACTAATTACCAAGGTGCAGTCGCATCACAGACTAGCACGATTTACTCCATGTGTAGCCTATCACAGGCACTACACATAAGTTAAATCCTCATAAGGATAAGATGGACCGTCAAATACACGCGGAACCACCCCATAGCCCATCACGGTCACCATATAAAAACAAAACCCTCCTCGAAGGGGCGTAAATCGTAATTGTACTGCCTATCACAGGCCAAAGTACTAATTACCGAGGTGCAGTCTCTCACAGACTAGCACGATTTACTTAAATTGTAGCCTATCACAGGCACTACACACAAGTTAAATCCTCGCACGGATAGAATGGACTGTCTAATCATGCGAAACCACTCTGTAGCCCATCACGGTCACTACTTAACTTCACGGCCCATCACGGTCACCGCTCAACTTTGTGGCCCATCGCGGTCACCATTTAACTATGCAATCCATGAGCGTACTCTGTTTCTCTTCACTGAAATCAGTACGTAATGCAAATATGAAACCCGGACACTTCACCACATTTTATTATAAATTGTATATTTAAAAAAAAATGAAATGAGATAAAGAGAATGGTCTGATAGAAATAATATAAATTGCCATCATTCTGGAGGTCAAATCAATAGTAAAACAAATATTCATCATTCTATCCCCCATATCAAGGTAAACAAGTAAATCAAAACAACATTCAAATCATTTACAAATTTGTTTTTCATGAAAAAAAAAATTGCAATTGTGAATTTACAACAACTTTTAACTTTATTTAATATGTCTTTCTTTTCAATGTCCTAGACACTCATGACTCAACAAAAAGTTACAAAAGTTAAGTGCTCTTTATTTCGTCCAAAATCGATAGCAATATCTATAATAAGATATTAAGAAGAAAACAAATGAACTGGAAGATAGGGAGAATGGTCAAATAGTGCTAATACACAAATGCCATCATCCAAGCAATCAAACCAATAAGGAAATAATTAATCATGATTCTCCGACTATGATTATCTTTGTTCTTGGCTTTAAAATCAAATTAGATCAAACATCAAAGTTAGATTCGTTTCCCAAAGCTCAATTCGAACAAAAACCAATTAAAATAATACATAACAAAACATAAAATAGTTTGTTACCACAACCAAACATTTGATTACCAGTAAAATGAAATATTAAATATAATGCACAATGGGAAGACGGTCAAGAAGATCAGTCAAAGCTAAATACAAATATTTCAGCCCTCCAATCGTAAAGAGTCAATTTAAACTTAGTTTGATAAGCCAAATTTCATATATTTATTGTTGATCGCAACTTCAACTTCATTAACTTTAACTTCAATCTGTTTGGATGGGTTATTTTACTCATGTAAGACATCACCAAAACTCACAAGCTGTGAAAACATCCTCCTCAAAGGGTTTTGTTTCAACATAAAGAAACAGACAACCACATAGCAGCAACATCATCAACAACACAATAATGGCATTTTTATCATCAACAACATAAGGGTTTTGTTTAAACATTACAAATATCACAAAATATATTTGATACTAAATTCATAAAATAATATAAAATTAAGGGTCTTACATATTTCATCCAAAAAGTGCGTTTGTGTCATCGGATTAACATTTACGTCATTTTGTGCGTCCCAAGGCTTATTCTTATCACTTTTCGGTCTTAAAGAATGTAGTTCATCCAAAAAGAGCGTTTGTGTCATTGGATTAACATCTACGACATATTGTACTTCCCAAAGCTTATTCTAATCACTTTTTGTTTTTAATGCATGTACTTCATTCAAAAAGTGTGTTTGTGTCATTGGATTAACATTTACGTCATTTTGTACATCCCAAGGCTTATTCTAATCCATGTTCGTTCATAAGGAATGTATTTCACCAAAAAGTGCGTTTGTGTCATTGGATTAACATTTACGTCATTTTGTGCATCCCAATGCTTATTCTAATCACTTCATTCTTAAGGAATGTATTTCTTCCAAAAAGTGCGTTTGTTTCATGGGATTAATATTTACATCATTTTGTGCATCCGAACGCTTATTTTAATCACTTTTTGTTCTTAAGGAATGTATTTTATCCAAAAAGGGCGTTTGTTTCACTGGATTAATATTTACATCATTTTGTGCATCCCAACGCTTATTCTAATCACTTTTTGTTCTTAAGGAATGTATTTAATCCAAAAAGTGCGTTTGTCTCATTCGATTATAATTTACGTCATTTTGTGCATCCCTAGGCTTATTCTAATCACATTTCGTTCTTAAGGAATGTATTTCATCCAAAAAGTGCGTTTGTGTCATTAGATTGACATTTTCGTCATTTTGTGCATCCCATGTCTTATTTTTGTCCATTTTCGTTCTTAAGGAAGTTATTTCATCCAAAAAGTGCAGTCGTGTGATGAGATAAACATTTAGGTCAATTTGTGCATCCCAAGACTTATTCTAATCACTTTTCGTTCTTAAGCAATGTACTGCATCCAAAAAGTGCATTTTTGTCATTGGATTAACATTTAGGTTAGGTTGTGCATCCCAAGGCTATTGTAATCACTTTTTGTTCTTATGGAATGTATTTTATCCAAAATTTTTGGTTTGTGTAATTGGATTAACATTTTTGTCATCTTGTGCATCCCAAGGCTTACTCTATTCCGTTTTCGTCATTCATTGGATTAACATTTACGTCATTTTCTGCACCCCTAGGCTTATTCTAATAACTTTTCAATCTTAAGGAATAAATTTCATCCAAAAAATGTGTTTGTTTCATTGGATTAACATTTACATAATTTTGTGCATCCCAACGCTTATTTTAATCACTTTTTGTTCTTAAGGAATGTATTTCATCCAAAAAGTGCATTTGTGTCATTGGATTAACATTTACATGATTTTGTGCATCCCAAGGCCTATTCTAATCACTTTTCGTTCTTAAGCAATGTACTTCATCAAACAAGTGTGTTTGTGTCATTAGATTAACATTTACGTCATTTTGTGCATCCCAAGGTTTATTCTAATCACTTTTCGTTCTTAAGGAATGTATGCCATCCAAAAAGTGCGTTTGTATCATTCGATTAACTTTTACGTCATTTTGTGCATCCCAAAGCTTATTCTGATGAATTTTAGTTCTTAAGGAATATATCTTTTCCAAAAAGTGCGTTTTTGTAATTTGATTAACAATTAGTTCATCTTGTGCATCCCAAGGCTTATTGTAATCACTTTTCATTCTTAAGGAATGTATTTCATCCAAAAAGTGCGTTTGTGTAATTGGATTAACGTTTTCATAATTTTGTGCATCCCAAGGCTTATTCTAATCCATTTTCGTTCTTAGGGAATGTATGTCATCCAAAAGTGTGTTTGTTTCATTGGATTAACATTAACGTCATTTTATGCATCCCAAGGCTTATTCTAATCACTTTTTGTTCTTAAGGATTGTATTTCATCCAAAAAGTTTGTTTGTGTCATTGGATTAACATTTACGTCATTTTGTGCATCCCAAGGCTTCTTCTATTCCATTTTCGTTTTTAAGGAAGGTATTTCATCCAAAAAGTGCAGTCGTGTTATGAGATTAACATTTAGGTCATTTTGTGCATCTCAAGGCTTATTCTAATCACTTATTGTTCTTAAGGAATGTATTTCATCCAAAAAGTGCGTTAGTTTCATTGGATTAACATTTACGTTATTTTGTGCATCCGAAGGCATATTGTAATCACTTTTCGTTCTTAAGCAATGTCCTTCATCCAATAAGTGCATTTGTGTCATTGGATTAACATTTATGTCAGATTGTGCTTCTCAACGCTTATTCTAATCACTTTTCGTTTTTAGGGCAAAAAAGTGCGTTTGTGTAATTGGATTAACATTTACGTCAATTTGTACAACCCAAGGGTGATTGTAATCAATTTTCGTTGTTAAGGAATTTATTTCATCCAAAAAGAGCAATTCTATCATTGGATTAACATTTACGTCATTTGTGCATTCCAAGGCTAATTCTAATCCGTTTTCGTTCTTAAGGAATGTATTTCATTCAAAAATTGCATTAGGGTCATTAGATTAACAATTATTTCATGCATCACAATGCTTATTCTAATCACGTGTCATTCTGAAGGAATGTATTTTATCCAAAAAGTGCGTTTGTTTCATTGGACTAATATTTACATCATTTTGTGCATCCCAACGCTTATTCTAATCACTATTCATTCTTAAGGAATATATTTAGTCCAAAAAGTGTGTTTGTGTCATTGGATTATCATTAACGTCATTTTGTGCATCCCTAGGCTTATTCTAATAACATTTCGTTCTAAACCAATATAGTTCATCCAACAAGTGCGTTTGTGTCATTGGATTAACATTTTCGTCATTTTGTGCATCCCAAGGCTTATTCTAATCCATTTTCGATCTTAGGGAATGTTTGTCACTCGAAGTGCGCTTGTTTCATTGGATTAACATTTACGTCATTTTGTGCATCCCAAGGTTTATTCTAATCACTTTTCATTCTGAAGGAATGTATTTCTTCCAAAAAGTGCGTTTGTTTCATTCGATTAACATTTATATGATTTTTGTGCATCCCAACGCTTATTCTAATCACTTTTTGTTCTTAAGGAACGTATTTCATCCCAAAAGTGTGTTTGTGTCATTGGATTAACATTTACGTGATTTTGTGCATCCCAAGGCTTATTCTAATCACTTTTCATTCTTAAGGAATGTATTTCATCCAAAAAGTTTGTTTGTGTCATTGGATTAACATTCATGTCATTTTGTGCATCCCAAGGCTCATTCTAATCCATTTTCGTTCTTAAGGAATGTATTTCATCCAAAAATTGCGTTTGTGTCATTAGATTAACATTTAGGTCATTTTGTGCATCCCAAGGCTTATTTTAATCACTTTTCGTTCTTAAGGTATGTATTTTATCCAAAAAGTGCGTTTGTGTCATTGGATTAACATTTACGACATTTTGTGCATCCCAATGCTAATTCTAATAACTTTTCGTTCTAAACCAATATAGTTCATCCAAAAAGTGCGTTTGTATCATTGGATTGACATTTATGTTATTTTGTGCATCCCAAGGCTTATTGTAATCCATTTTTGGTCTAAACCAATGTTGTTCATCCAATAAGTGCATTTGTGTCGTTGGATTAACATTCACGTCATATAGTCCATCCCAATGCTTATTCTAATCACTTTTTTTTTTCTTAAGGCATGTATTTCATTCAAAAAGTGCGTTTGTGTCATTAGATTAACATTTAGGTCATTTTGTGCGTCCCAAAGCTAATTCTAATCACTTTTCGTTGTAAACCAATATAGTTCAACCAAAAAGTACTTTTGTGTAATAAGATTAACATATACGTTTTTTCGTGCATCCCAAGGCTTATTCTAATCCATTTGAGTTCTAATCCAATGTAGTTCATCCAATAAGTTCATTTGTGTCATTGGATTAACATTTACGTGATATTGTGCATCCCAATGCTTATTCTAATCACTTTTTGTTCTTAAGAAATGTATTTCTTTCGAAAAGTGCGTTTGTGTCATTGGATTAACATTGAGGTCATTTTGTGCTTCCCAACGGTAATTCTAAAAACTTTTCGTTCAAAACCAATCTAGTTCATCAAAAAACTGCGTTTGCGTCATTGGATTAACATTTACGTTTTTTTGTGCATGCCAAGGCTTATTCTAATTCATTTTCGTTTTAAACGAATGTAGTTCATCCTAAAGTGCATTTGTGTCATTGTATTAACATTTACGTCAAATTGTTCATCCCATCGCTAATTCTAATCACTTTTTGTTCTTAAGGCATATATTTCATTCAAAAAGTGCATTTGTGTCATTGGTTTAACATTTAGCTAATTTTTTGCATCCCAACGCTTATTCTAATCACTGTTTGTTCTAAT
Source organism: Cicer cuneatum (assembly GCA_037974295.1). Classification (NCBI taxonomy): domain Eukaryota; kingdom Viridiplantae; phylum Streptophyta; class Magnoliopsida; order Fabales; family Fabaceae; genus Cicer; species Cicer cuneatum. The sequence goes on from JBBPBO010001986.1 coordinate 49,394,841, forward strand.
GGCTTGTATTTCATTCAAAAAGTGTGTTAGTTTCATTGGATTACATTTACATCATTTTGTGCATCCCAAGGCTTATTCTAATCAATTTTCGTTCTTAAGGAATGTATTTCATCCAAAAAGTGCGTTTGTGTCAATAGATTAACATTTACGTCATTTTGTGCATCCTAAGGCTTATTCTAATCAATTTTCGCTCTTATGGGATATATCTCATCCAAAAAGTACGTTTGTTTCATTAGGTTAACATTTACGTCATTTTGTGCATCCCAACGCTTATTTTAATCACTTTTTGTTCTTAAGGAATGTATTTAATCCAAAAATTGCGTTTGTGTCATTCGATTAACAATTACGTCATTTTATGAATCCCAAGGCTTATTCTAATAAGTTTTCATTCTTAAGGCATGTATTTCATCCAAAAAGTGTTTTTGTGTCATTGGATTAACCAACGAAGTTCATCCAATAAGTGCATTTGTGTCATTGGATTAATATTTTTTTCATTTTGTGCATCCCAATGCTTATTCTAATCCATTTTCGTTCTTATGGAATGTATTTCATCTAAGAAAAGTGTGTTTGTGTCATTAGATTATCATTTACGTCATTTTGTGCATCCTAAGGCTTATTCTCAACCATTTTCTTTCTTAAGGAATATATTTCATCCAAAAAGTGTATTTGTGTAATTGGATTATCATATTGTGCATCCCAAGGCTTTTTCTAATCCATTTTCATTCTACTCTAATGTAGTTCATCCAATAAGTGCATTTGTGTCATTGGATTAACATTTACGTCATATTGTGCATCCCAACCCTTATTCTAATCACTTTTTGTTCTTAAGGCATGTATTTCATCCAAAAAGTTTGTTTGTCTCATTGGATTAACATTTACGTCATTTTGTGCATCCCAATTTTTATTCAAGTCACTTTTCATTCTTAAGGAATGTATTTCATCCGAAAAGTGCGTTTGTGTCATTAGATTAACATTTAAGTCATTTTGTTCATCCCAAGGCTTATTCTAATCCATTTTCATTCTTAAGGAATGTATTTAATCCAAAAAGTGCGTTTGTGTTATTAGATAAACATTTAGGTCATTTTGTGCATCCCAAGGCTTATTCTAATCACTTTTCATTCGAAACCAAGAAAGTTCATCCAAAATGTGTTGGAACCAAGTTGGTTCTATGTACTTAGGATTTTGATGTTTACCAAATCACTCCATGTAATCTTATTTTGTACCTTGAATTATTACATTAAATACGACCAGAAGATTAAGTTTTCAGAGGCTGAAGATGAAGACACCAGATAATGCATCCAAAAGGTACCAAATGATGCATCCTGAAATTACCAGAGGATATCTTTGCTGGCCCAAATCAGAAGGAAGCAAAGTCAGAAGGAGACCTAGACCAGACCAGAAGGAAGCCTGCTAGAGGGAGACTTGATTAAGACCAGAAGATGGCATGGCAGTGAAATGATAAACAGCCCAGACTTGATCCAGACTTAATCAGAGGATAAATTAATGGGTCTAGAACAAGAGATTCAATCCAGATTTGACCCAGACCAGAAAATAGCATGGTTCAGGGTATGAAACTAAGTCCAGAACTGATCCAAATGTCCAGACTGAAATATCATTTGTCCAGATTTAATTTCAGTTTAATCCAGACCCAGTTCAGAATTGGTCTAGATTAGAGGGAAAAGGTTCAAATAAATGGTCCAGATTTAAGATATGGCCCAGTGTTGGCCGAGATCAGAAGATCAGACAATGGCCCAGTGTTGGCAAAAATAAGAAGGTCAAAAAGTCTGGTCCAGCATTGGCCAAGATCAGAGGATCACAACAGATCAGTTTGCAAGTCCAGGTTGGCCGAGATCAGAAGATCAGAAAGTGTGGTCCAGGGTTGGCGCAATCAGAGGATCACAGCAGATCACTTAGTATGGTCAAGATGTGGACGAGAGCAGAAGATGAAAGGGTTCAGATTTAATCATGATGATAATCGGTGGAGATTTGATTAAATTTGATCAATGTATTAAAAAGGATTTGATACAAAAATAAATTGAAGTCTTGTGGAATTCAGAAGCTATTGGCGGGAAAAAAGATTTGTTCTAGAATTAATTAAAGACAGGATTGGCCCAAGTTATTTATGAAAACAAATCTGGAGCTAAAAAAGATATGTTTTTTATTTATTTGAAACCCGATTGGTCATAGTATTTTTGCGAGAGAATCCAGCAAGATACAGCTCGTATTTAAGCTTGGAAGATACCCGAATTCACATCTATAAAAGGAGGCTCAAGGCAGAAGACTTAGTATCGAAAATCACAAAAGAGTCATACACTTTCAAAAACAAACACTCAAGTTTACAATGAGGTTAATTGTGAGTTCCAGCTTTCCAAAAGCAAGCACTCGTGAAAGGTTTGAGTATTGGAAGGACAGAATGAGAAGTTTATTCATATCTCAAGATCCTGAATTATGGAAGCTGGTAGTCAAAGGATACACTGCACCTAGTGTTCCGGGAGATCCAACAAAAGAACTGGACATGGAAGATATGAAACCAGACCAGAGCAAATTATTCAAACTGCATCACAAGTCCAGAAATATCATGATCAGTGCCATCACATTCAAAGAATTTTGACAGATGCACAGATAAAGAAACAACAAATAGCATATTCGACAGTCTGGTTCTGACCTATTAAGGAAGCAAGCAGGTTCATGAAGCAAGGGCTAACATACTGGTCAAGAAGTTGGAAGATGATGAAGACATTGATGGAATGTTCTGTAGATTCCAGACTCTGATATCTGGACTTAAGGTCTTGAAGAAAAGCTACACAACAACAGATCATGTCAAGAAGATTCTAGACCAATGGTTACTGCAGTTCAGCAAGCCAAAGATCTGAATAACTTAAAACTTGAAGATTTGATCAGCTCACTCAGATTAGGTCAGATTATTGGTACAAGAACTGTTGGTAACACTTCTTCTTCCCTTTCTATTAAAAATGTTCTGTTAGTTAAAGGGCTAAAACATAATCTTCTGAGCATAAGTCAATTAAGTGATTGCAATTATAATGTTATTTTTAATCAAAAAACTTGCAAAGCTGTTAGTCAACTTGATTGGTCGGTTTTATTTACTGGCATTAGGAAGGATAATGTTTATAAAATTGATCTGTTCAGTCTTGCTAAGCAACAGGTTAAATGCTTATTGTCTGTGAGTGAGCATAATCTGATTTGGCACAAAAGGTTAGGGCATGAAAACCCTAGGCTTATATCCAACTTGAGCAAACTCCAGTTGGTAAGAGGGCTTCCCAAGGTAATTTCGAAAACTGAGATTCTGTGTGAAGCATGTCAAAGAGGTAAACAAACTAAAAGCTCTTTTAAAACTAAAAAATGTGTTTCTACCTCTCAACCACTGAACTGCTTCACTTAGATCTGTTTGGTCCTGTTCAAACAGCTTCTCTCGGTGGTAAGAAATATGGTTTTGTGATTGTTGATGATTACTCAAGGTGGACATGGGTAAAAATTTTAAAGAACAAAGATGAATCTCACAAAGTATTTATTTCTTTTTGTAAGCAAGTTATGATGAACATGGTATTAAGATCATAACCATCAGAAGCGATCATGGAAGTGAGTTCGAGAACAAGTATTTGGAAGAATTCTGTGATGAGAATGGCATCTCTCACAACTTCTCATCCCCCAGAACACCTCAACAGAATGGAGTGGTAGAAAGGAAGAACAGATCACTGCAGGAGATGGCCAGAACCATGCTGAATGATTTGAAGCTTGCCACCTACCTTTGGGCAGAAGCTGTCAACACAGCTTGCTACATTCAGAATAAAGTCTACATCAGGTCCATCTAAAATAAAACTCCCTATGAACTATGGAAAGGTAAGAAACCTAATATTTCCTACTTTAAGCAATTCGGTTGCATCTGTTTTATGTTGAATACTAAAGACAATCTAGCTAAGTTTGATTCTAGATCTCAAAAGTGTACCTTTATTGGCTACTCTCAGAGATCAAAAGCTTATAAAGTGTTTAACAAAGAAACTAACACTGTGGAAGAATCAATCCACATTAAGTTTAATGATAAACAACTTGACTCTGAAAAGTCAAAGCAAGATGAGGAAATTGCAGGTGAACCAGAGGCACAAGAACCAGAAGCTAGACCAGCAGCAGAATCTGAGAAAGATCAAGATGAAGAAGAACATGCTGACTCTGAAGACAAGTCAGAGGGAAAGAATGGATGGAAGTACAAGTCTTCACATCCAGAATCTCTCATTATTGGCAGTGCAGCGGAACCTTTAAAGACCTGATCATCAAGTAGAGAAACCAGTCTGTTTTGTTTACTCTCAACAATTGAACCAAGCAATGTTGATGAGGCTTTAGCAAAGGAAGGTTGGATACTTGCAATGCAAGAAGAGCTGAATGAATTCCAAAGGAATGATGTTTGGGATCTGGTATCGAGACCAAACAAAAACATTATTGAAACCAAGTGGGTGTTCAGGAATAAACTCAATGAAAAAGGTGAAGTGGTAAGGAACAAAGCCAGATTAGTAGCTCAAGGATACAGTCAACAGGAAGGTATTGATTACACTGAGACGTTTGCTCCAGTGGCCAGGTTAGAAGCAATTAGAATTCTTTTATCATTTGCTTCTAATCATGATATAATGCTGTATCAAATGGATGTTAAAAGTGCAATCTTAAATGGCTACATAAGTGAGGAAGTCTATGTCAAACAGCCCCCTGGATTTGCAAATTCTAATTTTCTAGACCATGTTTTTAAACTTAAGAAATCTTTATATGGTTTAAATTAAGCACCAAGGGCATGGTATGACAGACTTAGTAACTTTCTACTTAAGAATGAATTTAATAGAGGCCAGATTGATAATACTCTATTTAGGAAATCCATTAAAAAAGATATTTTGATTATTCAAGTTTATGTTGATGATATCATATTTGGATCGGCTAATGGCACTTTGTGCACAGAATTTTCTGACCTAATGCAGAAAGAGTTCCAAATGAGCATGATGGGAGAACTTAAGTTCTTCCTGGGAATTCAGATTCATCAAGGTAAATCAGGTATACTCATTCACCAATCTAAATACACTAAAGAACTTCTTAAGAAGTTCAAAATGAGTGAATGTAAGCCTATGGCCACCCCCATGCACCCAACCTGCTCACTTGAGAAAGATGAAACAAGCCAAAAGGTAGACCAGAAAACATACAGAGGCATGATCAGATCCCTTCTTTATTTAACTGCTTCTAGACCTGACATCTTGTTTAGTGTTTGTGTATGTGCCCATTTTCAAGCTGACCCTAGGGAATCCCATTTAATTGCTGTCAAACGAATTCTGAGATACCTTAAAGGAACCACCAACCTTACCCTGTTATACAAGAAAACCCTCACCTACAAACTCAGAGGTTTTTGTGATTCCGACTATGCTGGAGACAAGCTGGAAAGGAAAAGTACAAGCGGCAATTGCACCTTCTTAGGTGATAATTTGATCTCTTGGTCAAGCAAAAGACAAAGCACCATTGCTATGTCAACAGCCGAAGCTGAGTATGTATCAGCAGCAAGATGCAGCTCACAGTTAATCTGGATGAAACACCAACTTGAAGATTACAACATCTTTGAAACCAATATCCTTTTGTTCTGTGATAACACTTCAGCCATAAACCTAACCAAGAACCCTATCCTACACTCTAGAGCCAAACACATTGAAATAAAACACCATTTCAGTAGGGACCATGTTCAAAAAGGGACATTAAGCATCCAGTTTGTGGACATTGATCATCAATGGGCTGATATCTTCACCAAAGCATTACCTGAAGACATGTTCGAGTTCATCAAGAAATATCTCAACATTGTTTCCATATCTGACTAGTTCAAGTAGTCTTCTTAGGAGTTTTTTTTATTTTCTTGTAATTTTAATTTTATGTCTTTTATTTTTTGTTTTTAATTTCAGAACTTTGTAATGAAAAACAAAAATACAAAAATAGTAGGACCTCTTTTTGGATGATGACAAAAAGGGGGAGAGAGAGAAAAAACAAGAGAAAGAAGTAGAAAATGAGAGATAAAAAGAAAGGAGAAGCAAAAAAGAAAGAGATGAAAAGAGAAGGAGTTGAAAAGGAGAAGAATCAGGGAGAGAGAAAAATAATGAGAGAAAAAGAAAGAGTGAAAAGAGAAGGAGTTGAAAAGGAGATGATAAGAGAAGAAAAGAAAAAGTGATTCAAGAAGGAGTTGAAAAGGAGAAGTAAAAGTCAGTATCAGACTTAGGGGGAGAGATTGGTCTGAGGGGGAGTAATTCAAGTACTTCGGGTTACAAGCTAGCAAATTAAGTTAAGGTTTTGTCATCATCAAAAAGGGGGAGATTGTTGGAACCAAGTTGGTTCTAAGTACTTAGGATTTTGATGTTTACAAAAGCACTCCATGTAATCTTATTTTGTACCTTGAATTATTACATTAAATACCACCAGAAGATGAAGTTTCCAGAGGCAGAAGATGAAGACACCAAATAATGCATCCAGAAGGTACCAGAGGATGCATCTTGAAATTACCGGACGATATCTTTGCTGGCCCAGATCAGAAGGAAGCAAAGTCAGAAGGAGACCTGGACCAGACCAAAAGGAAGCCTGCCAGAGGGAGACTTGATCCAGACCAGAAGGAATCAATAGTCAGACTTAGACCAGAAGTTATTATGACCATAAGATGGCCTGGCAGTGAAATGATAAACAGCCCAGACTTGATCCAGACTTAATCAGAGGATAAATTAATGGGTCCAGAACAAGAGATTCAATCCAGATTTGACCAACACCATCAGATAGCATGGTTCATGGTGTGAAACTAAGTCCAGCCCAGAAGAAATGATGTCCAGATTTGATCCAGACCTGATCCAAATAAGAAGGTAAAATGTCCACACTGAAATATCATTTGTCCAGATTTAATTTCAGTTCAATCCAAACCCAGTTTAGAATTGGTCCTGATCAAAGGGAAAAGGTTCAGATAAATGGTCCAGATTTAAGAATATGGCCCAGTGTTGGCCGAGATCATAAGATTAGACCATGGCCTAGTGTTGGCCGAAATCAGAAGGTCAGAAAGTGTGGTCCAGCATTGGTCGAGATCAGAGGATCACAGCAGGTTAGTTTGCAAGTCCAGCTTGGCCGAGATTAGAAGATCAGAAGATTAGAAAGTGTGGTCCAGGGTTGGCCGAAATCAGAGGATCACAGCAGATCACTTAGTATGTCCAGATGTGGACGAGAGCAGAAGATCAAAGGGTTCAGATTTAATCATGATGATAATCGTTGGAGATTTGATTAAATTTGATCAAAGTATTAAAAAGGATTTGATACAAAAATAAATTGAAGTCTTGTGGAATTCAGAAGCTATTGGCGGGAAGAAAGATTTGTTCCAGAATTAATTAAAGATAGGATTGGCCCAAGTTATTTATGAAAACAAATCTGGAGCTAAAAAAGATATGTTTTTTATTTATATGAAACCCGATTGGTCAGAGTATTTTTGCAAGAGAATCCAGCAAGATACAGCTCGAATTTAGGCTTGGAAGAGACCTGAATTCACATCTATAAAAGGAGGCTCAAGGCAGAAGACTTAGTATCCAAAATCACAAAAGAGTCATACACTTCGAAAAGCAAACACTCAAGTTTTCAGTGAGGTTAATTGTTATTTTCTTTCCCTTGTGTTAGATCTATGTTGTTGAAGTAGAGTCTACAATCTGAGGGAGTCAAAAGGTGTAGCAGATTACTTGGCAATTAGATTCAAGGCGTTGTAATTCCTTCTACAATCTGGGGTTGTCAGATTGGTAGGAGAAGACTTGACTTAAGAAGTCAAGGTGTTGTATTCCTCAAAAGTCTAGGATTGTTAGAGTTTTTGAGAAGATTGGCTTGGAGGGTCAGTGGTATTGTTGTAATTCAAGGTTTGAATTAGTGAAATCCTTCAAGGTGAAGGGACTGGAAGTAGCCTCGTTAACAGTGAACCAGTATAAAATTATGTGTTTTTATTTTACTTTATATCCACTGCTAACTCAGTTTTATTCTAACATCAAGTTTTGTTTTAAAACTGCAAAAATAGAAAAAGTATTCAAGTTAGTGAAACACAATTCAACCCCCTTCTCGTGTTGGCACCTTCAAAAACTGCGTTTGTCTCATTGGAGTAACATTTACATCATTTCAAGGTGAAGGGACTGGAAGTAGCCTCGTTAACGGTGAACCAGTATAAAATTATGTGTTTTTATTTTACTTTATATCCACTGCTAACTCAGTTTTATTCTCACATCAAGTTTTGTTTTAAAACTGCAAAAATAGAAAAAGTATTCAAGTTAGTCAAACACAATTCAACCCCCCTTCTCGTGTTGGCACCTTCAAAAACTGCGTTTGTGTCATTGGAGTAACATTTACATCATTTTGGGCATGCCAAGGCTTTTTCTAATCCATTTTCGTTGTAAACCAATGTAGTTCATCCAATAAGTGCATTTGTGTCAATGGATTTACATTTACATCATATTGTGCATCCCAACGCTTATTCTAATCACTTTTTGATCTTAAGGCATGTATTTTATTGAAAATGTGCGTTTGTGTCATTGGATTAACATTTACGTCATTTTGTGCATCCCAAGGCTTATTCTAATCACTTTTCGTTCTTAACGAATGAATTTCATCCAAAAAGTGCATTTGTGTCATTGGATTAACATTTACGCCATTTTGTGCATCCCAAGGATTATTCTAATCCATTTTCATTCTTAAGGGATGTATATCATCAAAAGAGTGTGTTTGTGTCATTAGATTAACATCTAGGTCGTTTTGTGCGTCCCAAGACTTATTTTAATCACTTTTCTTTCTTAAGAAATGTATTTCATCCAAAAAATGTGTTTGTGTCATTGGATTAACATTTTCGTCATTTTGTGCATCCCAAGGCAAATTCTAATGCATTTTTGCTCTTATGGAATGTATGTCATCCAAAAAGTGCGTTTCAATCATTGGATTAACATTTACGTCATTTTGTGCATCCCAACGCTTATTCTAATCACTTTTTGTTCTTAAGGAATGTATTTCATCCAAAAAGTGCATTTGTGTCATTGGATTAACTTATACGTCATTTTGTGCATCCCTAGACTTACTCTAAATCAATTTTGTTCTTATGGAATGTATGTCATCTAAAAAGTGCGTCTATTTCATTCGATTAACATTTACGTCATTTTGTGCATCCCAACACTTATTCTATTCACTTTTCGTTCTTAAGGAATGTATTTCATCCAAAAAGTGCGTTTGTGTCATTGGATTACATTTACGTCATTTTTTGCATCCCAACGCTTATTCTAATCCATTTTTGTTCTAAACCAATGTAGTTCATCCAATAAGTGCATTTGTGTCATCGGATTAACATTTATGTCATTTTGTGCATTCCAAGGCTTATTCTAAACACTTTTTGTTCTTAAGGAATGTATTTCATCCAAAAAGTGCGTTTGTGTCATTCGATTAACATTTAGGTCATTTTGTGCGTTCCAAGGCTAATTAAAATAACATTTCGTTCTAAACCAATATAGTTCATCCAAAAAGTGTGTTTGTGTCATTGTAATAACATTTACGTCATTTTGTGCATCCCAAGGTTTATTCTAATCAGTTTTCGTTCTTAAGGAATGTATTTTATCCAAAAAGTGCGTTTGTGTCGTTGGATTAACATTTAAGTCATTTTGTGCATCCCAAGGCTTATTCTAATCCATTTTCATTCTTAAAGAATATATTTCATCCAAAAAGTGCGTTTGTGTCATTAGATTAATATTTAGGTCATTTTGTGCATCTCAAGGCTTATTCTAATCACTTTTCGTTCTTCAGGAATGAATTTCATCCAAAAAGTGTTTGTGTCATTGGATTAACATTTAGGTCATTTTTTGCATCCCAAGGAATATTCTAATCACTTTTCGTTCTAAACCAATATTGTTCAACCAAAAAGTGTGTTTGTGTCATTGGATTAACATTTACGTCATTTTGGGCATGCCAAGGCTCTTTCTAATCAATTTTCGTTATAAACCGATGTAGTTCATCCAATAAGTGCATTTGTGTCATTGGATAAGCATTTACGTCATATTATGCATCCCAACGCTTATTCTAATCACTTTTTGATCTTAAGGCATGTATTTTATTGAAAATGTGCGTTTGTGTCATGGATTAACATTTACGTCATTCTGTGCATCCCAAGGTTTATTCTAATCACTTTTCGTTCTTAAGGGATGTATTGCATCAAAAAAGTGTGTTTGTGTCATTAGATTAACATTTAGGTCATTTTGTGCATCCCAAGACTTATTTTAATCACTTTTTTTTTCTTAAGAAATGTATTTCATCCAAAAAGTGTGTTTGTGTCATAGGATTAACATTTTCGTCATTTTGTGCATCCCAAGGCAAATTCTAATGCATTTTGGCTTTTATGGAATGTATGTCATCCAAAAAGTGCGTTTGTTTCATTGGATTAACATTTATGTCATTTTGTGCATCGCAACGCTTATTCTAATCACTTTTTGTTCTTAAGGAATCTATTTCATCCAAAAAGTTGTTGGAACCAAGTTGGTTCTATGTACTTAGGATTTTGATGTTTACAAAAGCACTTCATGAAATCTGATTTTGTACTTAGAATTATTATATTAAATGCCACCAGAAGATGAAGTCACCGGAGGATACACCTCAAGAGGATGTCAAAACATCATCAGAGGATATCTTTCCTGGCCCAGATCAGAAGGAAGTAGAGTCCAGAAGGAGAACTGGACCAGACCAGAAGGAAGCCTGCTAGAGGGAGACTTGTTCTAAACCAGAATGAATCATAAGTCAGACTTGGTGCAAAATTAATTCTGACCAGATGATAGCCTGGTAGTAATTATAAGAATCAGTCTAGACTTAATCAGAGCAGAAAATAACTGGTCCAGAACAAATTATTTGGTCCAGACCAGAAGATAGCATGGTCTAGAGTATAAAACTAAGTCTAGATCAGAAGAAATGATTGTTCAGATTTAATCTAGACTTGAATCCAGATCAAAGGACAAATGTCCAGATTAAAATATCATAAGTCCATATTTAATTCAGATTCAATCCAGACCAGAAGATAGCATGTCATGATCAGAGGATAAGTGTCCATATCAAAAGGTAAAATTCATGTCCAGATTAAATGATAAAAATCAAAGGATAAATGTAAAATGGTCCAGACATAAGTATCACGGCCCAGTGTTCGCCGAGATCAGAAGATCATAAAATAGTCCAGATTAGTTCATATGATCTAGTGTTGTCCGAGACCAGAGGATCACAGAAGTGGCGCAGGTCAGATTACGCAAGTCCAGATGTGGTCGAGATCAGAATATCAAATGGTCCAAAATTAGTCATTATGATAATCAGTGGAGACTTGATTAAATTCGAATAAGACTTGGTTAAATTTTAATAGAAATTTGATCAAAGTATTAAGAGGATTTGATACAAAAATAAATTGATGTCTTGTGGGAATTCAGAAGCTATTGGCAGGCAGAAAGATTTGGTCCAGAATTAATCAAGAACAGGATTGGCCAAAGTTATTTTCGAATGCAATCTAGAGCTAAAAAGATATGTTTTTTATTTAAGTGAAACCCGATTGGCCAAGTTATTTTTGCAAGAGAATCTAGACAAGATACAGCTCGAATTTAATCAAGGAAGTGACCCTAATCTTCATCTATAAAAGGAGGATTAAGGCAGAAGACTCATAATCGAAAATACTTGAGAGTCATACACTTCCAAAAGCAAAATACTTGAGTTTTCAGTGAGGTCAATTGTGAGTATCCGCTTTCCAGAAGCAAGCACTCTATGTTTTTCATTCCCTTGTGTTAGGTCTAAGTTGTTAAGGTTGAGTCTACAATTTGAGGGAGTCAAAAGGAGTAGTAGATTACTTAGCAATTAGATTCAAGGTTCTTTTCCTCAAAAGTCTAGGGTTATTAGACTTTTTGAGAAAACCGACTTGGAGGGTCAGTGGTACTTTGTAATTCAAGGTTTTTGAATTAGTGAAATCCTTCAAATTGAAGGGAATGGACGTAGCCTAGTTAACGATGAACCAGTATAAAATTATGAGTTTTTATTTACTTTATATCCGCTGCTAACTTTGTTTTAATTCATACATAACAGGTTTTGTTTTAAACCTAAAAAGTATTCAAGTTAGTCAAACACAATTCAACCCCCCTTTCTCGTGTTTGCACCTTCAATTGGCATCAGAGCTCGGTCTCAAGGCTGAGCACTTAACTAGTGTTTGAGGAAATGTCCAAGGGGTCAACAACGTGGCAGAATCCAAAGATAATTTCGGAGGTAACATCAACAAACCACCACCGTTTGAAGGAGACAGGTTTGAGTATTGGAAGGACATAATGAAAAGTTTCTTCATATCTCAAGATCCTGAATTATGGAAGCTGGTAGTCAAAGGATACACTGCACCTATTGTTCCAGGAGATCCAACTCAAGAACTGGACATGGCAGATATGAAACCAGACCAGAGCAAATTATACCAACTGCATCACAAGTCCAGAACCATCATGATCAATGCCATCACATTCAAGGAATTTGACAAATGCACAGATAAAGAAAAAGCAAAGAGCATATTTGACTGTCTGGTTCTGACCTATGAAGGAAGCCAGCAGGTTCAAGAAGCAAGGGCTAACATACTGGTCAAACAGTATGAGATGTTCAAGATGGAAGATGATGAAAAAATTGATGGAATGTTCTGTAGATTCCAGACTCTCATATCTAGACTGAAGGTATTGAAGAAAAGCTACACAATAGCACATCATGTCAAGAAGATTCTAAGAAGTTTACCAACCAAGTGGAGACAAATGGTTACTGCAGTTTAGCAAGCTAGAGATCTGAATAACTTAAGACTTGATGATCTGATCAGCTCACTCAAGTCTCATGAAATAGAACTGGAAGCAGATGAGTCAAAGAAGAAGAAGAATCTGGCCCTGAAGTCAAAATAGAAGAAAGCTGCAAAGGCAGCACCAAAATCAGAGGATAGTGACAGTGACTGTGATGATATGGCTTACTTAACTAAACAGATGGTTAAGATCTAGGAAAAAAGGAAGAGGATAGGCTCCAAGAAGAAACATAACAGCAAAGGAAAGGAAGAATCTGACAAGAAAAGCATCATCTGTTATGGATGCAATGAACCTAGACATATCAAGTCAGAATGTCCAAATCTAGAAAAGGCAAACAACATAAGAAGAGTTCCATATTAAAAAAGAAGGATCTGATGGCAGCCTTGGATGCATCAGAATCAGAAGAAGAATCGCTTGATGAAGAAGAGGCATAATCAGCAATGATGGCACACATCAGGTCTGCCTCTAGACGTCATAAAGGCACAGTTTCAGGAAGGAAAGTAGGCAGAAGGAAGAAAGATCAAAGCAGTCATTCACGCAATTCTAGAAGCACATAAGAGGAAGTAATTCTGGCTCTGATGGCTCATACCAACTCAACTTCTGGATACAGCTCAGGCTCTAAAACAGATTCAGAAGATCAAGACAATGAGGTATTTTCTGATCTCATTAAATCTGAATTAATTGATGCTTTAAAAGATTTTTTAAAATTGAAAACTCTTAGGGAAGATAAGAAAAATCTGACCAAAGAAGTCCAAGTTTTAAAGAATCAAAATTTTGAGTATGCAACTGAAAACAAGGATTTTAAAACTGAAGTTGCAAGACTCAAATCTGAAAACCAAACTCTCAAAAGTAATATTTTTTCCACTTCCAAAATTGTTTGTGAATATGATATGCATGAGCAATTTTTTCAAAACTTTATTTCTAATGGAATGGAAAGAAGTAAATATGCATCTATGATTTATGGAAACAGTAACATTGGAAAGAGAGGTCTTGGTTTTACAGAAACTATTGCTGAAAGTAAAAATGTTCATTTTGATGTTTTATGCATTGTTTGTGCTAAGAAAGGTCACTCTGAATCATCTTGTCCAATGGTAAAATCTGAACAAGATCAGAGAGTTGTTAAAACTAACAAACCTGGACCCAATCAGTTCTGGGTACCAAAAGATCAAATTGTCTATGTTGCAGATAATCTAAGCAACCAAAAGGAGACACCAACAATGGTGCCTGGACAATGGATGCTGGCAATGCACAAGCAGAAGAAGGTTTATGTTCCTGGTACAACGAGACAGAGGCAATCTGAGTCTGATGGAAGGTCTGGTCAACTCAACCAAAACCAGAATCAGAACCAGAACTGGAACCAGAATCAAAACCGGAACCAGAATCAGAACAGGAACTGGAAAAGGAACCAGAACCAGAACTGGAACCAGTATCAGAGGCACATGAACTGGAACAAGAACCAACACTAGAACCAAAATCAGAATCAGTACTGGAACCAGAACCAGAACAGGTATCAGTATCAAAGGTTCAGGTATGATCATCAAAATTACTTCAATTATCAGAATTAGTATAACTACAGAAATTATCAAAATTATCATATTCGTCAGAATCATCAGATTCATCCAAATCCCTAGAATTATCAGATTCATCCAACTCATCCAATTCACCAGAATCATCAAGGTTATCAGAATCACCAAATTCATCCAAGTTACCAGAACCAAAATATGTTCCAGAATCATTAGAGGAACATGATTTATCAACCAAAGCAGAATCAAGGAAACTGCTCAAACAGGCCAACAATAGAATTGGCTCTGATGGCTCGAACTGAGTCTAAGTCTAACTGTCACTCTGACTCTGACAGTGAAGCAGCAATGTTTGATAAGCAGAAAGAGAAGAATCAGAATCAAGAGAACACTCCAACCAGATTGATCAAAACTGCAAACCTGGATGGGAATTCAAATTTCTTCATCAAGACCCACTAATCAAAGAACATTCAAAAGTCAGAATATGAAAACCAGAAAAGAAGAAACAAAAGGGTTTTCAGAAGGAAAATGAAACTGTGACATACAAGTGATATGTTTTGTGTTAATTTTAGGTTTACTGTGATAACTAGAAGCTAGATCATAAAAATCAAAGCTAGATAAGTACTTGCAGAAACTAGGTGATCCAAATAATTTGAACAAGTTCAGCTGAAACAGTAAAACCAGTTCAGTGGTTTCAAAAAACAAGCAGAAACCACCAGAAGCAGAATTAATGGTTTGGTTGTATTTAGTTCAATTCTTAATTATTAAAATTTGTATTATGACAAACAGCTTGACCTGAAAAGTTAAAGCAAGATGAAATTGATGCAGGTTGACTAAAACAAATGGAAATTGATGCTGGAGGAAACCAATGCTGGTTACTAGAACCAGAAACAGATGCAAGTTCACTAAAACCAGAAGGTAATCCAGATTTACCAGAATCAGAAGCTGTTACAGATTTACCAGATCCAGAAGTTGATTTATCTGAATCAGAAGCTAATACAGATCTTCTAGAACCAGAAGTTGATGCAGACCAACCAATGTTGATGAAGCTCTGGCAGAGGAATGTTGGATACTTGCAACGCAACAAGAGCTGAATGAGTATCAAAGGACGGATGTTTGGGATCTGGTATCCGGACCAAACAAAAATTATTATTGGAACCAAGTGGGTGTTCAGGAATAAACACAATGAAAAGGGTGAAGTGGTAAGGAACAAAGCCAGACTTGTAGCTCAAGGATACAACCAACAGGAAGGTATTGATTACACTGAGACTTTTTGCTCCAGTGACCAGGTTAGAAGCAATTAGAATTCTTTTATCATTTGATGTTAATCATGATATAATTATGTATCAAATGGATGTTAAAAGTGCATTCTTAAATGGCCATATAAGTGAGGAAGTCTATGTCAAACAGCCCCCTGGATTTTAAAATTCTGATTTTCCAAACCATGTTTTTAAACTTAAAAATTCTTTATATGGTTTAAAACAACCACCAAGGGCATGGTATGACAGACTTAGTAACTTTCTTCTTAAAAATTAATGTGATAGAGGCCAGATTGATAATAAACTATTTAGGAAATCCATTAAAAATGATATTTTGATTATTCAAGTTTATGTTGATGATATCATCTTTGGATCCACTAATGGCACTTTATGTCATTGGATTAACATTTACGTCATTTTGTGCATCCCAAGGCTTATTCTATTCATTTTTCGTTCTTAAGGAATGTATATCATCCAAAAGTGCATTTGTGTCATTGGATTATCATTTAGTCATTTTGTGCATCCCAAGGCTAACACTAATCCAATTTTGTTCTTATGGAATGTATGACATCCAAAAAGTGCGTCTGTTTCATTGGAATAACATTTACGTTATTTTGTGCATCCCAACACTTATTCTAATCACTTTTCGTTCTTAAAGAATGTATTTCATCCAAAAATGCGTTTGTGTCACTGGATTAACATTTACGTCATTTTGTGCAACGCAAGACATACTCTAATCCAATTTCGTTCTTATGGAATGAATGTCATCCAAAAAGTGCATCTATTTCGTTGGATTAACATTTACGTCATTTTGTGCATCCCAACGCATATTCTAATCACTTTTCGTTCTTAAGGAATGTATTTCATCCAAAAAGTGCATTTGTGTCCTTGGATTAACATTTACGTTATTTTGTGCATCCTAAAGCTTTTTCTAATCCATTTTTGTTCTAAACAAATGTAGTTCATCCAATATGTGCATTTGTATCATTGGATTAACTATTACCTCATATTGTGCATCCCAACGCTTATTCTAATCACATTTTGTTCTTAAGGCATGTATTTCATTCAAAAAGTGCCTTTGTGTCATTGGATTAACATTTATGTCATTTTGTGCATCCCAAGGCTTATTCTAATCCTCTTTCGTTCTTATGGAATGTATTTTATTCAAAAAGTGCGTTTGTTACATAGGATTAACATTTACGTCGTTTTGTGCATCCCAAGGCTTATTCAAATCAATTTTAGTTCTTAAGGAATGTATTTCATCCAAGAAGCGCGTTTGTATCATTGGACTAATATTTAGCTAATTTTGTGCATCCCGAGGCTTATTCTAATCACTTTTTGTTCTTAAGGAATGCATTTCATCCAAAAAGTGTGTTTGTGTCATTTGATTAACATTTGGTTCATTTTGTGCATCCCAAGTCTTATTCTAATCACTTTTAGTTCTTAAGGAATGTATTTCATCCAGAAAGAATTCTTTAGGTCATTGGATTAACATTTACGCCATTTTGTGAATCCTAAGGCTTATTCTAATAAATTGTAGTTCTTAAGTAATGTATTTCATCCAAAAACTGCGTTTGTGTCATTGGATTAACATTTAGCTAAGATTGTGTATCCCATGGCTTATTCTAATCACTTTTAGTTCTTAAGGAATGTATTTCATCCAAAAAGTATGTTTGTGTCATTATTTTAACATTTAC
This sequence comes from Cicer cuneatum, assembly GCA_037974295.1. Lineage (NCBI taxonomy): Eukaryota > Viridiplantae > Streptophyta > Magnoliopsida > Fabales > Fabaceae > Cicer > Cicer cuneatum. The sequence goes on from JBBPBO010001986.1 coordinate 49,412,168, forward strand.
GTCATTTTGTGCATCCCATCGCTTATTTTAATCATTTTTTGTTCTTAAGGAATGTATTTCATCCAAAAAGTGTGTTTGTGTCATTGGATTAACATTTACGTCATTTTGTGCATCCCGAGGCTTATTATAATCCATTTTCGTTCTTAAGCAACGTAGTTCATCTAATAAGTGCATTTGTGCCAATGGATTAACATTTACGTCATTTTGTGCATCCCAAGGCTTTTTCTAATCCATTTTCGTTCATAAGGAATGTATTTCATTCAAAAAGTGCGTTTGTGTCATTGGATTAACATTTACGTCATTTTGTGCATCCCAAGGCTTATTGTTATCCATTATCGTTTTGAAGAATTGTATTTCATACAAAAAGTGTGTTTGTTTCATTTGATTAACATTTGGGTCATTTTGTGCATCCCAAGTCTTATTCTAATCAATTTTCATTCTTAAGGAATGTATTTCACCCAAAAAGTGTTTTTCTGTCATTTGATGAACATTTACGCCATTTTGTGAATCCCAAGGCTTATTCTCATCTATTTTCGTTCCTAAGCAAAGTATTTAATCCATAAACTGCATTTTTGTCTTTGGATTAACATTTATCTCATTTTATGCATCCCAAGGGTTATTCTAATCACTTTTCGTTCTTAAGGAATGTATTTCATCCAAAAAAGGTTTTTGGTTCATTGGATTAACATTTACGTAATTTTGTGCATCCCATCGCTTTTTTTAATCACTTTTTCTTCTTAAGGAACGTATTTCATCCAAAAAGTTCGTTTGTGTCATTGGATTAACATTTATGCCATTTTCTGCATCTAAAGGCTTATTCTTATTACTTTTGGTTTTTAAGGAATGTATTTAATCCAAAAAGTGTGTTTGTGTCATTGGATTAACATTTACGTCATTTTGTGCTTCCCAAGTCTTATTATAATCCATTCTCGTTCTTAACCAACGTAGTTCATCCAATAAGTGCATTTGTTCCAATGGATTAACAGTTTCGTCATTTTGCACATCCCAAGGCTTTTTCTCTTTCATTAGTTTAACATTTAGGTCATTTTGTGCATCCCTTTTCGTTCTTAACCAATGTAGTTCATCCAATAGGTGCATTTGTGTCATTGGATTAACATTAAGTCATATTGTGCATCCCAAGGCTTATTTTAAGCACTTATCGTTCTTAAGGAATGTATTTCATCCAAAAAGTGCATTTGTGTCATTGGATTAACATTTACGTCATTTTGTGCTTCCCAAGGCTCTTTCTATTCCATTTTCATTCTAAACCAATATAGTTTATCCAATAAGTGCATTTGTGTCATTGGATTGACATTTACGTCATTTTGCGCATCCCAAGGCTTTTTCTTATCCATTTACGTCATATTGAGCACCCCAATGCTTATTCTAATCACATTTTGTTCTTAAGGCATGTATTTCATTCAAAAAACCCATTTGTGTCATTGGATAAACATTTACGTCATTTTATGCATCCCAAGGCTTTTTCTAATCACTTTTCGTTCTTAAGGAATGTATTTCATCCAAAAAGTGCGTTTGTGTCATTGGATTAACATTTACGTCATTTTGTGCATCCCAAGCTTATTCTAATCAATTTTGGTTCTTAAGTAATGTATTTCATCCAAAAAGTGTGTTTGTTTCATTGGATTAACATTTAGCTCCTTTTGTGCATCCCAAGACTTATTCTAATCACTTTTCGTTCTTAAGAAATGTATTTCATCCAAAAAGTGCATTTGTGTCATTGGATTAATATTTACGTCATTTTGTGCATCCAAAGATTTAGTCTAATCACTTTTAGTTCTTAAGGAATGTATTTCACCCAAAAAGTGTGTTTGTGGCATTGGATTGAAATTTCCATTATTTTGGGCATCCTTAGGCTTATTCTAATCCATTTTCGTTCTAAAGGAATGTATTTAATCCAAAAAGTGCATTTGTGACATTGGATTAATATTTAGCTCATTTTGTGCTTCCCAAGGTTTATTCTAATCACTTTTCGTTCTTAAAGAATGTAATTCTTCCCAATAGTGCGTTTGTGTCATTGGATTAACATTTACGTCATTTTGTGCATCCCAAGGCTTACTCTAATCCAATTTTGTTCTTATGGAATGTATGTTATCCAAAATGTGCGTCTATTTCCTTAGATTAACATTTACATCATTTTGTGCATCCCAACGCTTATCGTAATCACCTTTCGTTCTTAAGAAATGTATTTAATCCAAAAAGTGCATTTGTGTTATTGGATTAACATTTACGTCATTTTGTGCATCCCGAGGCTTATTATAATCCATCTAGTTCTTAACCAACGTAGTTCATCCAATAAGTGCATTTGTGTCATTGCAATAACATTTAGGTCATTTTGTGCATCACAAGGCTTATTCTAATCCATTTTCGTTCTTAAGCAATGTATGTCATCCAAAAAGTGCGTTTGTGTCATTAGTTTAACATTTAGGTCATTTTGTGTAATCCAAGGCTTATTCTAATCACTTTCGGTCTTAATGAATGTATTTCATCCAAAAAGAGCGTTTGTGTCATTGGATTAACATTTAAGTCATTTTGTTCATCCCAAGGCTTACTCTAATCCAAATTTTTTCGTATGGAATGTATGTCATCCAAAAATGCGTCTTTTTCATTGGTTTAACATTTACGTCATTTTGTGCATCCCAACGCTTATTCTAATCACTTTTCGTTCTTAAGGAATGTATTTTATCCAAAAAAGTGTGTTTGTGTCATTGAATTAACATTTACGTCATTTTGTGCAACCCAATACTTTTTCTAATCCATTATGGTTCTAAACCAATGTAGTTCATCAAATAAGTGCATTTGTGTCAATGGATAAACATTTACTTCAAATTATGTTGCCCAACATTTATTCTAATTACTTTTTGTTCATAAAGCATGTATTTCATCCATAAAGTGCGTTTGTGTCATTGGATTAACATTTACGTCATTTTGTGCATCCCAAGATTTATTCTAATCACTTTTCGTTCTTAAGGAATGTATTTCATCCAAAAAGGGCATTTGTGTTATTAGATTAACATTTACGTCATTTTGTGCATCCCGAGGCTTATTATAATCCATCTCGTTCTTAACCAACGTAGTTCATCCAATAAGTGCATTTGTGTCATTGGAATAACATTTACGTCATTTTGTGCATCCCAAGGTTTACTCTAATCCAAATTTTTTCTTATGGAATGTACGTCATCCAAAAAGTGCATCTTCTTCATTGGATTAACATTTACGTCATTTTGTGCATCCCAACGCTTATTCTAATCACTTTTCGTTCTTAAGGAATGTATTTCATCATAAAAGTGTGTTTGTGTCATTGAATTAACATTTACGTCATTTTGTGCATCTCATTGCTTTTTCTAATCCATTATGGTTCTAAACCAATGTAGTTCATCCAATAAGTGCATTTGTGTCATTGGATAATTATTTACGTCAAATTATGCTTCCCAACGCTTATTCTAATCACTTTTGGTTCTTAACGAATATATTTCATTCAAATAGTGAGTTTGTGTCATTGGATTAACATTTGGACCATTATGTGCATCCCAACGATTATACTAATCACCTTTCGTTCTTAAGGAATGTATTTAATCCAAAAAGTGCATTTGTGTCATCGGATTAACATTTACGTCATTTTGTGCATCCCGAGGCTTATTATAATCCATCTCGTTCTTAACCAACGTAGTTCATCTAATAAGTGCATTTGTGTCATTGGAATAACATCTACGTCATTTTGTGCATCCCAAGGCTTATTCTAATCCATTTTCATTCTTAAGCAATGTATTTCATCGAAAAAGTTGGTTTGTGTCATTAGGTTAACATTTAGGTCATTTTGTGTATCCCAGGGCTTATTGTAATCACTTTTCTTTCTTAAGGAATGTATTTTATCCAAAAAGTGCATTTGTGTCATTGGCTTAACATTTACGCAATTTTGGGCATCCGAAGGCTTATGCTAATCCATATATGTTCTTAAGGAATGGATTAATACGTAAAGGTGCATTTGTGTCATTGGATTAACATTTACATCATTTTGTGCATCCCATCGCTTATTTTAATCACTTTTTGTTCTTAAGGAATGTAGTTCATCCAAAAAGTGTGTTTGTGTCGTTGGATTAACATTTACGTCATTTTGTGCATCCCAAGGATAACATTAATAACTTTTCATTCTTAAGGAATGCATTTCATCCAAAAAATGCGTTTGTATCATTGGATTAACATTTACGTCATTTTGTGCATCCCAAGGCTTATTCTAATCCATTTTCGTTCTAAAGGAATGTAGTTATTCCAAAAAGTGCATTTTGGATTATCATTTACGTCATATTGTGCGTCCCAAAGCTTATTCTTATCCATGTTCATTTTTAAGAAATGTATTTCATACAAAAAGTGTGTTTGTGTCAATGGATTAACATTTGGGTCATTTTATGCATCCCAAGTCTTATTCTTATCACTTTTCCATATTAAGGAATGTATTTCATCCGAAAAGTATGTTTGTGTCATTGGATTACTATTTACGTCATTTTGTGCAACCCAATGCTTTTTCTAATCCATTTTCGTTCTTAAGGAATGTAGTTCATCAAAGAAGTGCGTTTGTGTCATTGGATTAATATTTTAGTCGTTTTCATAAGGAATGTATTTCATCCAAAAAGTGTGTTTGTCTCAATGGATTAACATTTACCTCATTTTATGCATCCCAAGGCTTATTCTAATCACTTTTCGTTCTTAAGGAATGTATTTCATCCAAAAAGTGTGCTTGTATCATTGGATTAATATTTACGTCATTTTGTGCATCCTAAGGCTTATTATAATCCATTTTCGTTCTTTTTACTAACGTATTTCATCCAATAAGTTCATTTGTGTCATTGGATCGACATTTACGTGATTTTGTGCATCCCAAGGCTTATTCTAATAAATTTTCGTTCTTAAGGAATGTATTTCATCCAAAAAGTGCGTTTGTGTCATTGGATTAACACTTACGTCATTTTGTGCACCCCAAGGCTAATTCTAATCCATTTTCGTTCTTAAGTAATGTATTTAATCCAAAAAGTGAATTTGTGTCATTGGATTATCATTTAGCTAATTTTTCGCATCACAAGGCTTATTCTAATAACGTTTTGTTCTTAAGGAATGTATTTCATCCGAAAAGTGCGTTTGTTTTATTGGATTAACATTTACGTCATATTGTGCATCCCAACACTTATTCTAATCACTTTATGTTCTTAAGGCATGTATTTCATCAAAAAGTGTGTTTCTGACATTGGATTAACATTTACATTATTTTATGCATCCCAAGGTTTATTCTAATAACTTGTCATTTTTAAGGAATGTATTTCATCCAAAAAGTGCGTTTGTGTCATTGGATTAACATTTACGTCATTTTATGCATCCCTAGGCTTATTCTAATCACTTTTCGTTCTTAAGGAATGTATTTCATCCAAAAAGTGCGTTTGTGTCATTGGATTAACACTTACGTCATTTTGTGCACCCCAAGGCTAATTCTAATCTATTTTCGTTCTTAAGGAATGTATTTGATCCAAAAAATGAATTTGCGTCATTGGATTATCATTTAGCTAATTTTTCACATCCCAAGGCTTATTCTAATAACGTTTTGTTCTTAAGGAATGTATTTCATCCGAAAAGTGCGTTTGTGTTATTGGATTAACATTTCCGTCATATTGTGCATCCCAACACTTATTCTAATCACTTTTTGTTCTTAAGGCATGTATTTCATCAAAAAGTGTGTTTCTGACATTGGATTAACATTTACATTATTTTATGCATCCCAAGGTTTATTCTAATAACTTGTCATTTTTAAGGAATGTATTTCATCCAAAAAGTGCGTTTGTGTCATTGGATTAACATTTACGTCATTTTATGCATCCCTAGGCTTATTCTAATCACTTTTCGTTCTTAAGGAATGTATTTCATTCAAAAAGTGTGTTTTGATCATTGGATTAAAATTTACGTCATTTTGTGCATGCCAAGGTTTATTCTAATAACTTTTCATTCTTAAGGAATGTATTTCACCCAAAAAGTGCGTCTGTGTCATTGGATTACATTTACGTCACTTGGTGCATCCCATCGCTTATTATAATCACGTTTTGTTCTTAAGAAATGTATTTCATACAAAAAGTGTGTTTTGTGTCATTGGATTAACATTTACGTCATTTATTTAATCCCAAGATTTATTCTAATTATTTTTCGTTCTGAAGGAATGTAATTCATCCAAAAAGTATGTTTGTGTCGTTGGATTAACATTTACGTCATTTTGTGCATCCCATGGCTTATTCTCGTCCTTTTTTTTTCTTAAGGAATGTATTTCATCCAACGCTTATTGTAATCACTTTTTGTTCTTAAAGGCATGTATTTCATCCAAAAAGTGCGTTTGTGTCATTTGATTAACAGTTACCCCATTTTGTGTATTCCAAGGCTTATTCTTATCCATTTTCATTCTTAAGGAATATATTTTAATCAAAAAGTGTGTATGTGTCATTGGATTAACATTTTCATCATTTTGTGCATCCCAATGTTTATTCTAATCAGTTTTTGTTCATATGACATGTATTTCATCCCAAAAGTGCGTTTGTGTCATTGGATTAACATTTACGTCATTTTGTGCATCCCAAGATTTATTCTAATCACATTTTCGATCTTAAGGAATGTATTTCATTCAAGAAGTGCGTTTGTGTCATTAGATTAACATTTACGTCATATTGTGCATCCCAAGACTTATTCTTATCCATTTTCGTTCTTAAGAAATGTATTTCATACAAAAAGTGTGTTTGTGTCATTGGATTAACATTTGGGTCATTTTGTGTATCCCAATTCTTATTCTAATTGTAACATCCTCTAAATTTATTATTTAAAATAATTAAGACTTATAAATATATATATTTCACAATATTTCCATACTAAGTAATAATAAGTAGAAAAAAATACCGAAACCCTAGCCGTCAGCAAACTTTTCGTGTGAACGACTTCGTGGGGGCTTAGAGCTTCGTACTAGGAAGAAAAGCAGCCAAGGTAATGGCTTTTCCCCACACAAATTTGAGTTAGACCATTAGTTGGATGACATGGAACTATTAATTATAATTGGTTGCTTTTGAAAGAAATAAATGTAGACTAATAAAATAAAATAATGGAATCTGAAATCCTTTACGTTGAGTTCGATATGTAACGTATGTATTTTTAAGAAGTAAAATATGAATTTTTATATTATACATGATAGAGTTTTAATTTTTATGATGGATATGAAGCGAAATATGATTTTTTTTATGTTATATATATGATAAAGTTTTGATTTTGATGATGTATTATGAGTTGGAGTTTGAAGTTTCTTGTTATATATAAAGTTTTAATCTTTATGGTGTAAATGAAGTCAAGTCCCGATTTTTATGCGTACGTGGTGAAAACTATTAGTTAATGATTATTTGTCTATGAATATATGATTCTCATGATAAGGATGTGTGATATGTGATCTTTGTGATGTGAATAAGATGATGGTTTTAAAAAGGTGATTTTTTTTGGAATGCATATGACATGATTCTTAGTGGGCTGTGTGCGAGTATAATTGTGATAATATATGGTCATGTCATGGCATATGCATCTTCGTGGGAGTTGCCTTAGTGGCAGGTTTATTTTCCCCATTGGTATGGGTGATCTTTCTGTGTGGAAGTTGCCTTAGTGGCAGGTTTATATCCGGATCATATAGTTTTAGGAGCATGCATTATACATATATTTTTATATACGATTTACCGTTTGCGCATTTTTTCTTTTAAATTAGAAGTTTTTACCTTTATACGTTTTGTGTTATTCTTCTATATGTTTAGCTTTGGTTTGATGTGGATGATGGAAAAAACTGATCCTTACAACAACATTTTAGGTACTAATGAGTTCGAGGAGATTCAAGAGTAGTTGATGAGTATTAATGTGCGGCGAACGTGGGATAAAAATGGGGTTTTCAAGACAATTTTTGTAATAATAAATATTGCCGCAACATTTCTATGTCTATTTTTTATTTTTAAATCTTTGTCACTAAACTTTAGTAAGCTTTTTTTTGTTTTAGTTTTTTGAATAAACATGTTTTAATAATATTAAATAAACATGATTGTTACTAATTATTTAAATGGATAAGTGTTAGATGTTCTTCTTCTTAAAAAAAAAAATTATCGTAAATTTTTCTAAAAGTATTTTTCTTAGTAACGTTTTGGACCAAAAAATCTGGGGCGTTACATTATGGTATCAAAGCAATAATCCTCGGAAAATTTTTGGGGGGACGATTATGTATGACGCATGCCTTGATTTATGTGTGATGTTTGACCTTCGTATATTTTATTCTATGATTTATTACTAATTTGGTTATATATATTCATATAGGGAAAATTTTCATTTTGCATTGATTATTTGGTCTCTTTTAATATTGATTGATTTTTTTTCTTTCTTCTCCAAAATAGAAATTTTCCTTCAATTAATTGCAATTATGATATGCCTTAAATTCTTAATCCTATGATTTGAAATAGTTTTAATTTTGATTCAATGCAATAATTAATTACGATTTTATGATGGTATAAATTATGAATTTATTGCATTATAATTTGAAATTATCTCGATTTAATTTGATTCAATGCAATAATTGCTTTTAATTTTATGACGCTGTGAATTTACTCTCGTGATTTGAATTTTTAATAATTGTTGTTTGAATGTTATGAATTTATTATTCGTGAATTAATGACGTTCTGAATTTATCAGGTCTGCCTCTGGACGTCATAAAGGCACAGTTTCAGGAAGGAAAGTAGGCAGAAGGAAGAAAGATCAAAGCAGTCATTCACGCAATTCTAGAAGCACATAAGAGGAAGTAATTCTGGCTTTGATGGCTCATACCAACTCAACTTCTGGATACAGCTCAGGCTCTGAAACAGATTCAGAAGATCAAGACAATGAGGTATTTTCTGATCTCACTAAATCTGAATTAATTGATACTTTAAAAGATTTTTTAAAATTGAAAACTCTTAGGGAAGATAAGAAAAATCTGACCAAAGAAGTCCAAGTTTTAAAGAATCAAAATTCTGAGTATGCAACTGAAAACAAGGATTTTAAAACTGAAGTTGCAAGACTCAAATCTGAAAACCAAACTATCAAAAGTAATATTTTTTCCACTTCCAAAATTGTTTGTGAATATGATATGCATGAGCAATTTTTTCAAAACTTTATTTCTAATGGAATGGAAAGAAGTAAATATGCATCTATGATTTATGGAAACAGTAACATTGGAAAGAGAGGTCTTGGTTTTACAGAAACTATTGCTGAAAGTAAAACTGTTCATTTTGATGTTTTATGCATTGTTTGTGCTAAGAAAGGTCACTCTGAATTATCTTGTCCAATGGTAAAATCTGAACAAGATCAGAGAGTTGTTAAAACTAACAAACCTGGACCCAATCAGTTCTGGGTACCAAAAGATCAAATTGTCTATGTTGCAGATAACCTGGACCCAATCATTTCATTCTTAAGGTATGTATTTCATCCAAAAAGTGTGTTTGTGTAATTGGATTAAGATTTAAGTCATTTTAAGCATCCCAAGGCTTTATCTAATCCATTTTTGTTTTAAACCAAAGTAATTCATCCAATAAGTGCATTGGTGTCATTGGATTAACATTTACGTCATTTAAGGCATGTATTTCATTCAAAAAGCGAGTTTGTGTAATTGGATTAACATTTACTTCATTTCGTGCATCCCACGGCTTATTCTAATCACTTTTCGTTCTTAACGAATGTATTTCAACCAAAAAGTACGTTTGTGTCATTGGATTAACATTTACATTTTCGTTCTTAAGGAATGTATTTCATCCAAAAACTGCGTTTGTGTCATTGGATTACCATTTACGTCATTTTGTGCATCCCAACGCTTATTCTAATCACTTTTCGTTCATAAGGAATGTATTTCATCCAAAAAGTGCATTTTTGTCATTTGATTAAAATTTGGGACATTTTGTGCATCCCAAGTCTTATTCTTATCAATTTTTGTTCTTAAGGAATGTATTTCATCCAAAAAGTATATTTGTGTCTTTGGATTAACATTTATGTCATTTTGTTCATCTTATGGCTTATTCTAATCCATTTTCGTTCTTAAGGAATGTATTTCATCCAAAAAGTATGTTTGCGTAATTGGATTAACATTTACGTCATTTTGTGCATCCCAAGTCTTATGCAAATTCATTTTCGTTCTTAAGGAATGTATTTCATCCAAAAAGTACGTTTGTGTCGTTGGATTAACATTTATGTCATTTTATGCATCCCAAGGCTTATTCTAATCACTTTTCGTTCTTAAGTAATGTATTTCATCCAAAAAGTGCGTTTGTGTCATTGGATTAACATTTACGTCATTTTGTGCATCCCAAGGCTTACTCTAATCCATTTTCATTCTTAAGCAATGTATTTCATCCAAAAAGTGTGTCTGTTTCATTAGTTTAACATTTAGGTCATTTTGTGCATCCCAAGTCTTATTCTAATCACTTTTCGTTCTTAAGGAATGTATTTCATCCAAAAAGTATGTTTGCGTCATTGGATTAACATTTACGTCATTTTGTGCATCCCAAGTCTTATTCAAATCCATTTTCGTTCTTATGGAATCTATTTCATCCAAAAAGTATGTTTGTATCATTGGATTAACATTTACGTCATTTTGTGCATCCCAAGGCTTATTCTAATCCATATTCGTACATAAGGAATGTATTTCATCCAAAACCTGCATTTGTGTCCTTGGATTAACATTTACGTCATTTTGTGCATCCTAAAGCTTTTTCTAATCCATTTTTGTTCTAAACAAATGTAGTTCATCCAATATGTGCATTTGTATCATTGGATCAACTTTTCGTCATTTTGTGCTTTCCAACGCTTATTCTAATCACATTTTGTTCTTAAGGCATGTATTTCATTCAAAAAGCGCCTTTGTGTCATTGGATTAACATTTATGTCATTTTGTGTATCCCAAGGCTTATTCTAATCCTCTTTCGTTCTTAGGGAATATATTTTATCCAAAAAGTGCGTTTGTGTCATAGGATTAACATTTACGTCGTTCTGTGCATCCCAAGGCTTATTCTAATCAATTTTAGTTCTTAAGTAATGTATTTCATCCAAAAAGTGCGTTTGTGTCATTGGATTAACATTTAGCTAACTTTGTGCATCCCAAGGCTTATTCTAATCACTTTTAGTTCTTAAGGAATGTATTTCATCCAAAAAGTATGTTTCTGTCATTATTTTAACATTTACGTCATTTTGTGCATCCCATCGCTTATTTTAATCATTTTTTGTTCTTAAGGAATGTATTTCATCCAAAAAGTGTGTTTGTGTCATTGGATTAGCATTTACGTCATTTTGTGCATCCCGAGGCTTATTATAATCACTTGTCGTTCTTAACCAACGTAGTTCATCCAATAAGTGCATTTGTGTCATTGGATTAACATTTACGTCATATTGTCCATCCAAACGATTATTCTAATAACTTTTTGTTCATAAGGCATGTATTTCATCAAAAAAGTGCGTTTGTTTTATTGGATTAACATTTACATCATTTTGTGCATCCCAAGATTTATTCAAATAACTTTTTGTTCTTAAGGAATGTATTTAATCCAAAAAGTGCATTTGTGTCATTGGATTAACATTTACTTCATTTTGTGTATCCCATCGCTTATTCTAATCAATTTTCGTTCTTAAGAAATGTATTTCATCCTAAAAGTGTGTTTGTGTCAATGGATTAACATTTACGTCATTTTGTGCATCCCAAGGCTAAATCTAATCCAATTTCGTTCTTATGGAATGTAGGTCGTCCAAAAAGTGCGTCTGTTTCATTGGATTAACATTTACGTCATTTTATGCATCCGAACTCTTATTCTAATCACATTTCATTCGTAAGGTATGTATTTCATGCAAAAAGTGCGTTTGTGTAATTGGATTAAGATTTAAGTCATTTTAAGCATCCCAAGGCTTTATCTAATCCATTTTTGTTCTAAACCAAAGTAATTCATCCAATAAGTGCATTGGTGTCATTGGATTAACATTTACGTCATTTAAGGCGTGTATTTCATTCAAAAAGCGAGTTTGTGTAATTGGATTAACATTTACTTCATTTCGTGCATCCCACGGCTTATTCTAATCACTTTTCGTTCTTAACGAATGTATTTCAACCAAAAAGTGCGTTTTTGTCATTGGATTAACATTTACATCATTTTGTGCATCCCAATGCTTTTTCTAATCAATTTTAGTTCTTAAGTAATGTATTTCCTCCAAAATGTGCGTTTGTGGCATTGGATTAACATTTGCTCATTTTCTACATCCCAAGGCTTACTCTTATCCAATTCGTTCTTATGGAATGTATGTCATACAAAAAGTGCATCTATTTCACTGGATTAACATTTACGTCATTTTGTGCTTCCCAAGGCTTATTCTAATCACTTTTTGTTCATAAAGCATGTATTTCATCCAAAAAGTGCGTTTGGTTCATTGGATTAATATTTACGCCAGTTTCTGCATCCCAAGATTTATTCTAATCACTTTTCGTTCTTACGGAATGTATTTCATCCAAAAACTGCGTTTGTGTCATTGGATTACCATTTACGTCATTTTGTGCATCCCAACGCTTATTCTAATCACTTTTCGTTCATAAGGAATGTATTTCATCCAAAAAGTGCATTTGTGTCATTTGATTAACATTTGGGACATTTTGTGCATCCCAAGTCTTATTCTTATCAATTTTTGTTCTTAAGGAATGTATTTCATCCAAAAAGTATATTTGTGTATTTGGATAAACATTTATGTCATTTTGTTCATCTTATGGCTTATTCTAATCCATTTTCGTTCTTAAGGAATGTATATCATCCAAAAAGTATGTTTGCGTAATTGGATTAACATTTACGTCATTTTGTGCATCCCAAGTCTTATGCAAATTCATTTTCGTTCTTAAGGAATGTATTTCATCCAAAAAGTACGTTTGTGTCGTTGGATTAACATTTATGTCATTTTATGCATCCCAAGGCTTATTCTAATCACTTTTCGTTCTTAAGTAATGTATTTCATCCAAAAAGTGTGTTTGTGTCATTGGATTAACATTTACGTCATTTTGTGCATCCCAAGGCTTACTCTAATCCATTTTCATTCTTAAGCAATGTATTTCATCCAAAAAGTGTGTCTGTTTCATTAGTTTAACATTTAGGTCATTTTGTGCATCCCAAGTCTTATTCTAATCACTTTTCGTTCTTAAGGAATGTATTTCATCCAAAAAGTATGTTTGCGTCATTGGATTAACATTTACGTCATTTTGTGCATCCCAAGTCTTATTCAAATCCATTTTCGTTCTTATGGAATCTATTTCATCCAAAAAGTATGTTTGTGTCATTGGATTAACATTTACGTCATTTTGTGCATCCCAAGGCTTATTCTAATCCATATTCGTTCTTAAGGAATGTATTTCATCCAAAAACTGCGTTTGTATCATTAGATTAACATTTTCTTCATTTTGTGCATCCCAAGGCTTTTTCTAATCCATTTTCGTTCTTAAGGAATGTATTTAACCCAAAAAGTGTGTTTGTTCATTGGATGAACATTTACGTCATTTTGTGCATCCCAAGGCTTATTCTAATCCAATTTCGTTCTTAAGGAATGTATTTAATCCAAAAAGTTCATTTCTGTCATTGGATTAACATTTATCTCATTTGATGCATCACAAGGGTTATTCTAATCACTTTTCGTTCTTAAGGAATGTATTTCATCCAAAAATTGTGTTTGTTTCATTGGATTAACATTAAAAAGTTCGTTTGTGTCATTGGATTAAGATTTACGTCGTTTTGTGCATCCGAAGGCTTACTCTAATCCAATTTAGTTCTTATGGAATGTATGTCATCCAAAAAGTGCGTCTATTTCATTAGATTAACATTTACATCATTTTGTGCATCCCAACGCTTATTCTAATCACTTTTCGTTTTTAAGATATGTATTTCATCAAAAAAGTGTTTGTGTCATTGGGTTAACATTTACGTCATTTTGTGCATCCCGAGGCTTATTATAATCCGTTCTTGTTCTTAACCAACGTCGTTCATCCAATAAGGGCATTTGGGCCAATGGATTAACATTTACGTAATTTTGTGCATCCCAAGGCTTACTCTAATCCATTTTGGTTCTTAAGCAATGTATTTCATCCAAAAAGTGCGTTTGTTTCATTAGTTTAACATTTTGTTTATTTTGTGCTTCCCAAGGCTTATTCTAATAACTTTTCGTTCTTAAGGAAAGTATTTCATCCAAAAAGTGCATTTGTGTCAGTGGATTAACATTTAGGTAATTTTGTGCATCCCAAGGCGTATACTAATCACTTTTCGTTCTTAAGATATGTATTTCAACCAAAAAGTGTGTTTTTGGCATTGGATTAAAATTTCCGTCATTTTGTGCATCCTTAGGCTTATTTTAATCCATTTTCGTTCTTAAGGAATGTATTTAATCCAAAAAGTGCATTTAAGTCATTGGATTAACATTTAGCTCATTTTGTGCATCCCAAGGCTTATTCTAATTACTTTTCGTTCTTAATGAATGTAATTCGTCCCAAAAGTGTGTTCGTGTCACTGGATTAACATTTACGTCATTTTGTGCATCCCAAGGTGTATTCTAATCACTTTTCGTTTTTAAGGAATGTATTTTATCCAAAAAGTGCGTTAGTGCGATTGGATGAACATTTATGTCATTTTGTGCATCCCGAGGCTTATTATAATCCATTCTCGTTCTTAACCAACGTAGTTCATCCAATAAGTGCATTTGTGCCAATGGATTAACATTTACGTCATTTTGTGCATCCCAAGGCTTACTCAAATCCATTTTCATTTTAAGCAATGTATTTCGTCCAAAAAGTGCGTCTGTTTCATTAGTTTAACATTTAGGTCATTTTGTGCATCCCAAGGCTTATTCTAACCACTTTTTGTTCTTAAGGAAAGTATTTCATCCAAAAAGTGCATTTGTGTCAGTGGATTAACATTTACGCCATTTTGTGCATCCCAAAGCTTATTCTAATCAATTTTGGTTCTTAAGTAATGTATTTAATCCAAATAGTGCATTTGTGTCATTGGATTAACATTTAGCTCATTTTGTGCTTCCCAAGGTTTATTCTAATCACTTTTCGTTCTTAAAGAATGTCTTTCTTCCCAATAGTGCGTTTGTGTCATTGGATTAACATTTACGTCATTTTGTGCATCCCAAGGCTTACTCTAATCCAATTTCGTTCTTATGGAATGTATGATATCCAAAATGTGCGTCTATTTCGTTAGATTAACATTTACATCATTTTGTGCATCCCAACGCTTATCGTAATCACCCTTCGTTCTTAAGGAATGTCTTTAATCCAGTAAGTGCATTTGTGTCATTGGAATAACATTTAGGTCATTTTGTGCATCACAAGGCTTATTCTAATCACTTTCGTTCTAAAGGAATGTACTTCATCCAAAAGGAGCGTTTGAGTTATTGGATTAACATTTAAGTCATTTTGTTCATCCCAAGGCTTACTCTAATCCAAATTTTTTCTTATGGAATGTATGTCATCCTAAAAGTGCGTCTTTTTCATTGGATTAACATTTACGTCATTTTGTGCATCCCAACGCTTATTCTAATCACTTTTCGTTCCTAAGGAATGTATTTCATCCAAACAAGTGTGTTTGTGTCATTGAATTAACATTTATGTCATTTTGTGCAACCCAATGCTTTTTCTAATCCATTATGGTTCTAAACCAATGTAGTTCATCAAATAAGTGCATTTGTGTCATTGGATAAACATTTACTTCAAATTATGCTTCCCAACGCTTATTCTAATCACTTTTTGTTCATAAAGCATGTATTTCATCCATAAAGTGCGTTTGTGTCATTGGATTAACATTTACGTCATTTTGTGCATCCCAAGATTTATTCTAATCACTTTTCGTTCTTAAGGAATGTATTTCACCCAAAAACTGTGTTTGTGGCATTGGATTAACATTTCCGTAATTTTGTGCATCCTTAGACTTATTCTAATCCATTTTCGTTCTTAAGGAATGTATTTAATCCAAAAAGTGAATTTGTTTCATTGGATTAACATTTAGCTCATTTTGTGCATCCCAAGGCTTATTGTAATCAATTTTCCTTCTTATGGAATGTATTTCATCCAAAAAGTGCGTTTGTGTCATTGGATTAACATTTTCTTCATTTTGTGCATCCCAAGGCTTATTCTAATCCATTTACATTCTAATCCATTTACACTCTTATGGAATATATGTCAACCAAAAAATATGTTTGTTTCATTGGATTGATATTTTATGTCATCTTGTGCATCCCGTTGCCTTTTTTAATCACTTTTTGTTCATAAAGCATGTATATCATCCAAAAAGTGCGTTTGTGTCAAGTTATTAACATTTACGTCATTTTGTGCATCCGAAGATTTATTCTAATCACCTTTCGTTCTTAAGGAATGTATTTCACCCAAAAAGTGTGTTTGTGGCATTGGAGTAACATTTCCGTCATTTTGGGCATCCTTAGGCTTATTCTAATCCATTTTCGTTCTTAAGGAATGTATTTATCCAAAAAGTGCATTTGTGTCATTGGCTTAACATTTAGCTCATTTTGTGCATCCCAATGCGTATTCTAATCTATTTCTTCCCAAAAGTGCATTTGTGTCATTGGATTAACATTTACGTCATTATGTGCATCCCAAGGCTTACTCTAAACCAATTTCGTTCTTATGGAATGTATGTTATCCAAAACGTGCGTCTAATTGATTAGATTAACATTTACATCATTTTGTGCATCCCAACGCTTTTACTAATCACCTTTCGTTCTTAAGGAATGTATTTAATCCAAAAAGTGCATTTGTGTCATTGGATTAACATTTACGTCATTTTGTGCATCCCGAGGCTTATTATAATCCATCTCGTTCTTAACCAACGTAGTTCATCCAATAAGTGCATTTGTCTCATTGGAATAATATTTACGTCATTTTGTGCATCCCAGAGCTTATTCTAATCCATTTTTGTTCTTAAGCAATGTATTTCATCCAAAAAGTGCGTTTGTGTCATTAGTTTAACATTTAGGTCATTTTGTGTATCCCAAGGCTTATTGTAATCACTTTTCGTTGTTAAGGAATGTATTTTATCCAAAAAGTGCATTTGTGTAATTGGATTAACATTTACGCAATTTTGGGAATCCCAAGGCTTATTCTAATCCATATATGTTCTTAAGGAATGGATTTATACGTAGAAGTGCATTGGTGTCATTGGATTAACATTTACATCATTTTGTGCATCCCATCGCTTATTTTAATCACTTTTTGTTCTTAAGGAGTGTAGTTAATCCAAAAAGTGTGTTTGTGTCGTTGGATTAACATTTTCTAATCGATTTTCATTCTTAAGGAATAAAGTTCGTCAAAGAAGTGCGTTTGTGTCATTGGATTAATATTTTAGTCGTTTTCTGCATCCCAAGGCTTATTCTAATCCATTTTCGCTCTTATGGAATATATGTCATCCAAAAAGTGCGTTTGTTTCATTGGATTAACATTTACGTCATTTTGTGCATCCCATTGCTTATTTGAATCACTTTATGTTCATAAGGATAGTATTTCATCCAAAAAGTGTGTTTGTGTCAATGGATTAACATTTACCTCATTTTATGCATCCCAAGGCTTATTCTAATCACTTTTCGTTCTTAAGGAATGTATTTCATCCAAAAAGTGTGCTTGTATCATTGGATTAATATTTACGTCATTTTGTGCATCCTAAGGCTTATTATAATCCATTTTCGTTCTTTTTACTAACGTATTACATCCAATAAGTTCATTTGTGTCATTGGATCAACATTAACGTCATTTTGTGCATCCCAAGGCTTATTCTAATAACTTTTCGTTCTTAAGGAATGTATTGCATCCAAAAAGTGCGTTTGTATCATTGGATTAATATTTACGTCATTCTGGGCACCCCAAGGCTAATTCTAATCCATTTTCGTTCTTAAGGAATGTATTTATTCCAAAAAGTGAATTTGTGTCATTGGATTATCATTTAGCTAAAATTTCGCATCCCAAGGCTTAATCTAATATCGTTTTGTTCTTAAGGAATGTATTTCATCCGAAAAGTGCGTTTGTGTTATTGGATTAACATTTACGTCATATTGTGCATCCCAACACTTATTCTAATCACTTTTTGTTCTTAAGGCATGTATTTCATCAAAAAAGTGTGTTTCTGACATTGGATTAACATTTACATTATTTTATGCATCCCAAGGTTTATTCTAATAACTTGTCGTTTTTAAGGAATGTATTTCATCCAAAAAGTGTGTTTGTGTCATTGGATTAACATTTACGTCATTTTGTGCATCCCGAGGCTTATTATAATCCATTTTCGTTCTTAAGCAACAAAGTTCAACCAATTAGTGCATTTGTGTCACTAGATTAACATTTACGTAGTATTGTGCATCTAAACGCTTATTCTAATCACTTTTTGTTCTTAAGACATGTATTTCATTCAAAAAGTGTGTTTTGATCATTGGATTAAAATTTACGTCATTTTGTGCATGCCAAGGTTTATTCTAATAACTTTTCATTCTTAAGGAATGTATTTCACCCAAAAAGTGCGTCTGTGTCATTGGATTACATTTACGTCACTTGGTGCATCCCATCGCTTATTATAATCACGTTTTGTTCTTAAGAAATGTATTTCATACAAAAAGTGTGTTTTGTGTCATTGGATTAACATTTACGTCATTTATTTAATCCCAAGATTTATTCTAATTATTTTTCGTTCTGAAGGAATGTAATTCATCCAAAAAGTATGTTTGTGTCGTTGGATTAACATTTACGTCATTTTGTGCATCCCATGGCTTATTCTCGTCCTTTTTTTTTCTTAAGGAATGTATTTCATCCAACGCTTATTGTAATCACTTTTTGTTCTTAAAGGCATGTATTTCATCCAAAAAGTGCGTTTGTGTCATTTGATAAACAGTTACCCCATTTTGTGTATTCCAAGGCTTATTCTTATCCATTTTCATTCTTAAGGAATATATTTTAATCAAAAAGTGTGTATGTGTCATTGGATTAACATTTTCATCATTTTGTGCATCCCAATGTTTATTCTAATCAGTTTTTGTTCATATGACATGTATTTCATCCCAAAAGTGCGTTTGTGTCATTGGATTAACATTTACGTCATTTTGTGCATCCCAAGATTTATTCTAATCACATTTTCGATCTTAAGGAATGTATTTCATTCAAGAAGTGCGTTTGTGTCATTAGATTAACATTTACGTCATATTGTGCATCCCAAGACTTATTCTTATCCATTTTCGTTCTTAAGAAATGTATTTCATACAAAAAGTGTGTTTGTGTCATTGGATTAACATTTGGGTCATTTTGTGTATCCCAATTCTTATTCTAATTGTAACATCCTCTAAATTTATTATTTAAAATAATTAAGACTTATAAATATATATATTTCACAATATTTCCATACTAAGTAATAATAAGTAGAAAAAAATACCGAAACCCTAGCCGTCAGCAAACTTTTCGTGTGAACGACTTCGTGGGGGCTTAGAGCTTCGTACTAGGAAGAAAAGCAGCCAAGGTAATGGCTTTTCCCCACACAAATTTGAGTTAGACCATTAGTTGGATGACATGGAACTATTAATTATAATTGGTTGCTTTTGAAAGAAATAAATGTAGACTAATAAAATAAAATAATGGAATCTGAAATCCTTTACGTTGAGTTCGATATGTAACGTATGTATTTTTAAGAAGTAAAATATGAATTTTTATATTATACATGATAGAGTTTTAATTTTTATGATGGATATGAAGCGAAATATGATTTTTTTTATGTTATATATATGATAAAGTTTTGATTTTGATGATGTATTATGAGTTGGAGTTTGAAGTTTCTTGTTATATATAAAGTTTTAATCTTTATGGTGTAAATGAAGTCAAGTCCCGATTTTTATGCGTACGTGGTGAAAACTATTAGTTAATGATTATTTGTCTATGAATATATGATTCTCATGATAAGGATGTGTGATATGTGATCTTTGTGATGTGAATAAGATGATGGTTTTAAAAAGGTGATTTTTTTTGGAATGCATATGACATGATTCTTAGTGGGCTGTGTGCGAGTATAATTGTGATAATATATGGTCATGTCATGGCATATGCATCTTCGTGGGAGTTGCCTTAGTGGCAGGTTTATTTTCCCCATTGGTATGGGTGATCTTTCTGTGTGGAAGTTGCCTTAGTGGCAGGTTTATATCCGGATCATATAGTTTTAGGAGCATGCATTATACATATATTTTTATATACGATTTACCGTTTGCGCATTTTTTCTTTTAAATTAGAAGTTTTTACCTTTATACGTTTTGTGTTATTCTTCTATATGTTTAGCTTTGGTTTGATGTGGATGATGGAAAAAACTGATCCTTACAACAACATTTTAGGTACTAATGAGTTCGAGGAGATTCAAGAGTAGTTGATGAGTATTAATGTGCGGCGAACGTGGGATAAAAATGGGGTTTTCAAGACAATTTTTGTAATAATAAATATTGCCGCAACATTTCTATGTCTATTTTTTATTTTTAAATCTTTGTCACTAAACTTTAGTAAGCTTTTTTTTGTTTTAGTTTTTTGAATAAACATGTTTTAATAATATTAAATAAACATGATTGTTACTAATTATTTAAATGGATAAGTGTTAGATGTTCTTCTTCTTAAAAAAAAAAATTATCGTAAATTTTTCTAAAAGTATTTTTCTTAGTAACGTTTTGGACCAAAAAATCTGGGGCGTTACATTATGGTATCAAAGCAATAATCCTCGGAAAATTTTTGGGGGGACGATTATGTATGACGCATGCCTTGATTTATGTGTGATGTTTGACCTTCGTATATTTTATTCTATGATTTATTACTAATTTGGTTATATATATTCATATAGGGAAAATTTTCATTTTGCATTGATTATTTGGTCTCTTTTAATATTGATTGATTTTTTTTCTTTCTTCTCCAAAATAGAAATTTTCCTTCAATTAATTGCAATTATGATATGCCTTAAATTCTTAATCCTATGATTTGAAATAGTTTTAATTTTGATTCAATGCAATAATTAATTACGATTTTATGATGGTATAAATTATGAATTTATTGCATTATAATTTGAAATTATCTCGATTTAATTTGATTCAATGCAATAATTGCTTTTAATTTTATGACGCTGTGAATTTACTCTCGTGATTTGAATTTTTAATAATTGTTGTTTGAATGTTATGAATTTATTATTCGTGAATTAATGACGTTCTGAATTTATCAGGTCTGCCTCTGGACGTCATAAAGGCACAGTTTCAGGAAGGAAAGTAGGCAGAAGGAAGAAAGATCAAAGCAGTCATTCACGCAATTCTAGAAGCACATAAGAGGAAGTAATTCTGGCTTTGATGGCTCATACCAACTCAACTTCTGGATACAGCTCAGGCTCTGAAACAGATTCAGAAGATCAAGACAATGAGGTATTTTCTGATCTCACTAAATCTGAATTAATTGATACTTTAAAAGATTTTTTAAAATTGAAAACTCTTAGGGAAGATAAGAAAAATCTGACCAAAGAAGTCCAAGTTTTAAAGAATCAAAATTCTGAGTATGCAACTGAAAACAAGGATTTTAAAACTGAAGTTGCAAGACTCAAATCTGAAAACCAAACTATCAAAAGTAATATTTTTTCCACTTCCAAAATTGTTTGTGAATATGATATGCATGAGCAATTTTTTCAAAACTTTATTTCTAATGGAATGGAAAGAAGTAAATATGCAAAAACTTTATTTCATACAAAAACTATGTTTTGTGTCATTGGATTAACATTTACGTCATTTATTTAATCCCAAGATTTATTCTAATCATTTTTCGTTCTTAAGGAATGTAATTCATCCAAAAAGTATGTTTGTGTCGTTGGATTAACATTTACGTCATTTTGTGCATCCCAAAGCTTATTCTCATTCTTTTTTTTTCTTAAGGAATGTATTTCATCCAACGCTTATTGTAATCACTTTTTGTTCTTAAAGGCATGTATTTCATCCAAAAAGTGCGTTTGTGTCATTTGATTAACAGTTACCCCATTTTGTGCATTCCAAGGCTTATTCTTATCCATTTTCATTCTTAAGGAATATATTTTAATCAAAAAGTGTGTTTGTGTCATTGGATTAACATTTTCGTCATTTTGTGCATCCCAACGTTTATTCTAATCACTTTTTGTTCATATGGCATGTATTTCATCCAAAAAGTGCCTTTGTGTCATTGGATTAATATTGACGTCATTTTGTGCATCCCAAGATTTATTCTAATCACATTTTCGATCTTAAGGAATATATTTCATTCAAGAAGTGCGTTTGTGTCATTAGATTAACATTTACGTCATATTGTGCAACTCAAGACTTATTCTTATCCATTTTCGTTCTTAAGAAATGTATTTCATACAAAAAGTGTGTTTGTGTCATTGGATTAACATTTGGGTCATTTTGTGTATCCCAATTCTTATTCTAATTGTAACATCCTCTAAATTTATTATTTAAAATAATTAAGACTTATAAATATATATATTTTACAATATTTCCATACTAAGTAATAATAAGTAGAAAAAAATGCCGAAACCCTAGCCGTCATCTCCATCACACCTCATCTCCTTCGTGCAGCAAACTTTTCGTGTGAACGACTTCGTGGGGGCTTAGAGCTTCGTACTAGGAAGAAAAGCAGCCAAGGTAAGGGCTTTTCCCCACACAAATTTGAGTTAGACCATTAGTTGGATGACATGGAACTAATAAATGTAATTGCTTGCTTTTGAAAGAAATAAATGTAGACTAATAAAATAAAATAATGGAATCTGAAATCCTTTACGTTGAGTTCGATATGTAACGTATGTATTTTTAAGAAGTAAAATATGAATTTTTATATTATACATGATAGAGTTTTAATTTTTATGATGGATATGAAGCGAAATATGATTTTTTTTATGTTATATATATGATAAAGTTTTGATTTTGATGATGTATTATGAGTTGGAGTTTGAAGTTTCTTGTTATATATAAAGTTTTAATCTTTATGGTGTAAATGAAGTCAAGTCCCGATTTTTATGCGTACGTGGTGAAAATTATTATTGAATGATTATTTGTCTATGAATATATGATTCTCATGATAAGGATGTGTGATATGTGATCTCTGTGATGTGAATACGATGATGGTTTTAAAAAGGTGATTTTTTGAATGCATATGACATGATTCTTAGTGGGCTGTGTGCGAGTATAATTGTGATAATATATGGTCATGACATGGCATATGCATCTTTGTGGGAGTTGCCTTAGTGGCAGGTTTATTTTCCCCATTGGTATGGGTGATCCTTCTGTGTGGAAGCTGCCTTAGTGGCAGGTTTATATCCGGATCATATAGTTTTAGGAGCATGCATTATACATATATTTTTATATACGATTTACCGTTTGCGCATTTTTTTTCTTTTAAATTAGAAGTTTTTACCTTTATATGTTTTGTGTTATTCTTCTATATGTTTAGCTTTGGTTTGATGTGGATGATGGAAAAAATTGACCCTTACAACAACATTTTAGGTACTAATGAGTTCGAGGAGATTCAAGAGTAATTGATGAGTATTAACGTGCGGCGAACGTGGGGTAAAAATGGGGTTTTCAAGACAATTTTGTAATAATAAGTATTGCCGCAAGATTTCTATGTTATTTTAAAATTTTGTCACTAAACTTTTAAATGCATTCGAATTCTATAAATACGGAAGTGGGTTTTTGCTTCCGTTAGGAATAATTGATTTTTCCTTTATTTTAGCTTGAATAAACCTTTTTTTAAAATATTAAATACATGTGATTGTTACTAATTATTTAAAAGCATAAATGTGATTGTTACTAATTATTTAAAAGTATAAATGTAGATATTCTTACCAAAAAAAAATTACCAATGATTTTTCTAAAAGTATTTTTTTTTCGTAACGTTTTGGACAAAAAATCCAGGGCATTACATATTTCATCAAAAAGTGCAGTCGTGTTATTAGATTTACATTTAGCTTATTTGGTGCATCCTAAGGCTTATCCTAATCCATTTTATTTCTTAAGGAATGTATTTCTTCCAAAAAGTGTATTTCTGTCATTGGATTATCATTTTCGGCATTTTCTGCATCCCAAGGCTTATTCTTATGCATTTTCCCACTTATGGAATATATGTCATCCAAAAAGTGCATTTGTGTCATTGGATTAACATTTACGTCATTTTGTGCATCTCAAGGCTTTTTCTAATCTATTTTCGTTCTAAACCAATGTAGTTCATCCAATAAGTGCATTTGTGTTACTGGATTAACATTTACGTCATATTGTGCATCCCAACGTTTATTCTAATCACTTTTTGTTCATAAAGGCAGGTATTTCATCCAAAAAGTGTGTTTCTAACATTGAATTTACATTTACTTTATTTTGTGCATCGCAAGGTTTATTCTAATAACTTTTCGTTCTTAATGAATGTATTTCATCCAAAAAGTGTGTTTGTGTCATTGGATTTACATTTAAGTCATTTTGTGCATCCCATCGTTTATTTTAATCACTTTTTGTTCTAAAGGAATGTATTTAATCCAAAAAGTGCGTTTGAGTCATTGGATTAACATTTACGTCATTTTGTTTATCCCACGGCTTTTTCTAATCCATTTTCCTTCCAAACCAATGTAGTTCATCCAATAAGTGCATTTATATCATTCGATTAACCTTTACGTCATTTTGTGCATCCCAAGGTTAATTGTAATAACTTTCCGTTCTTAAAGAAATATATTTCATCCAAAAAGTGCTTTTGTGTCACTGGATTAACATTTACGTCATTTTGTGCATGCCAAGGCTAATTCTAATCCATTTTCGTTCTTAAGGAATGTATTTAATCCAAAAAGTGCATTTGTGTCATTGGATTATCATTTAGCTAATTTTTTCATCCCAAGGCATATTCTAATCACTTTTCGTTATTAAGGAATGTATTTCATCCAAAAAGTACGTTTGTGTCATGGGATTAACATTTACATCATTTTGTGCGTCTCAAGGCTTTTTCTAATCTATTTTCGTTCTAAACCAATGTAGTTCATCCAATAAGTGCATTTGTGTCATTGGATTAACATTTACGTCAAATTGTGCTTCCCAACGCTTATTCTAATCACTTTTTGTTCTTAAAGGCATGTATTTCATCCAAAAAGTGAGTTTTTGACATTGGATTAACATTTACATTATTTTGTGCATCGCAAGGTTTATTCTAATAACTTTTCGTTCTTAAGGAATGTATTTCATCCAAAAAAAGCGTTTGTGTCATTAGATTAACATTTATGTCATTTTATGCATCCCAAGGCTTATTCTAATCGCTTTTCGTTCTTAAGGAATGTATTTCATCCAAAAAGTTTGTTTGTGTCAATTGATTAACATTTACGTCGTTTTGTGCATCCCATCGCTTATTTTAATCACTTTTTGTTTTTAACGAATGTATTTCATCAAAAAAGTGTGTTTGTGTCATTGGATTAACATTTACGTCATTTTGTGCATCCCGAGGCTTATTATAATCCGTTTTCGTTCATATCCAACATAGTTTATCCAATTAGTGCATTTGTGTCACTGGATTAACATTTACATCATATTGTGCATCCCAACGCTTATTCTAATCACTTTTTGTTCTTATGGCATGTATTTCATCCAAAAAGTGTGTTTGGGTCATGGGATTAACATTTATGTCATTTTGTGCATCCCAAGTTTTATTCTAATAACTTTTCGTTCTTAAGGAATGCATTTCATCCAAAAAGTGCGTATGTGTCATTCGATTAACATTTACGTCATTTTGTGCATCTAATCAATTTTCGTTCTTAAGGAATGTATTTCATCAAAAAAGTGTGTTTGTGTCATTGGATTAACATTTACGTTATTTTGTGCATACCAAGGCTTATTCTCATCCATTTTCATTCTTAAGGAATGTATTTCATCCAAAAAGTGCAGTCGTGTTATTAGATTTACATTTAGGTCATTTGGTTCATCTTAAGGCTTATTCTAATCCATTTTCTTTCTTAAGGAATGTATTTCATCCAAAAAGTGTATTTGTGTCATTGGATTATCATTTTCGTTATTTTCTGCATCCCAAGGCTTATTTTTATCCATTTTTGCTCTTATGGAATATATGTCATCCAAAAAGTGCGTTTGTGTCATTGGATTAACATTTACATCATTTTGTGCATCTCAATGCTTTTTCTAATCTATTTTCGTTCTAAACCAATGTAGTTCATCCAATAAGTGCATTTGTGTCATTGGATTAACATTTACGTCATATTGTGCATCCAAACACTTATTCTAATCACTTTATGTTTCTGACATTGGATTAACATTTACGTCGTTTTGTGCATCCCATCGCTTATTTTTATCACTTTTGTTTTTAAGGAATGTATTTCATCAAAAAAGTGTGTTTGTGTCATTGGATTAACATTTACGTCATTTTGTGCATCCCGAGGCTTATTATAATCCATTTTCGTTCATATCCAACATAGTTTATCCAATTAGTGCATTTGTGTCATTGGATTATCATTTAGCTAATTTTTTGCATCCCAAGGCTTATTTTAATCACGTTTTGTTCTTAAGGAATGTATTTCATCCAAAAAGTACGTTTATGTCATTGGATTAACATTTTCGTCATTTTGTGCATCTCAAGGCTTTTTCTAATCTATTTTCGTTCTAAACCAATGTAGTTCATCCAATAAGTGCATTTGTGTAAATTGATTAACATTTACATCATATTGTGCATCCCAACGCTTATTCTAATCACTTTTTGTTCTTAAAGGCATGTATTTCATCCAAAAAGTGTGTTTCTGACATTGGATTAACATTTACGTCATTTTATCCATCCCAAGGCCTATTCTAATCACTTTTAGTTCTTAAGGAATGTATTTTATCGAAAAAGTGTGTTTGTGTCATTGGATTAACATTTCCGTCATTTTGTGCATCCGAAGGCTTATTATAATCCATTTTCGTTCTTAACCAACGTAGTTCATCCAATAAGTGCATTTGTGTCATTGGATTAAAATTTACGTCATATTGTGCATCCCAAGGTTTATTCTAATCACTTTTTGTTCTTAAGGCATGTATTTCATCCAAAAAGTGTGTTTGAGTCATTGGATTATCATTTACGTCATTTTGTGCATCCCAAGGTTTATTCTAATAAATTTTCGTTCCTAAGAAATGTATTTCATCCAAAAAGTGTGTTTGTGTCATTGGATTAATATTTACGTCATTTTGTGCATCCCAAGGCTAATTGTAATCAATTTTCGTTCTTAAGGAATGTATTTAATCCAAAAAGTGCATTTGTGTCATTGGATTATCATTTAGCTAATTTTTTGCATCCCAAGGCTTATTTTAATCACGTTTTGTTCTTATGGAATGTATTTCATCCAAAAAGTACATTTGTGTCATTGGATTAACATTTTCATCATTTTGTGCATCTCAAGGCTTTTTCTAATCTATTTTCGTTCTAAACCAATGTAGTTCATCCAATAAGTGCATTTGTGTAAATTGATTAACATTTACGTCATATTGTGCATCCCAACGCTTATTCTAATCACTTTTAGTTCTTAAAGGCATGTATTTCATCGAAAAAGTGAGTTTCTGACATTGGATTAACATTTACTTTATTTTGTGCATCGCAAGGTTTATTCTAATCACTTCATGTTCTTAATGAATGTATTTTATCCAAAATGTGCGTTTGTGTCATTGGATTAACATTTACGTCATTTTATGCATCCCAAGGGTTATTCTAATCCATTTTCGTTCTAAAGGAATGTATCTAATCAAAAAAGTGCATTTGTGTCATTGGATTATCATTTAGCTTATTTTTTGCATCTCAAGGCTTATTCTAATCTCTTTTCGTTCTTAAGGAATGTATTTCATCCAAAAATTGCGTTTGTTTCATTGGATTAACATTTATATCATTTTATGCACCCCAAGGCTTATTCTAATCACATTTCGTTCTCAAGGAATGTATTTCATCCAAAAAGTGTGTTTGTGTCATTGGATTAACAGTTACGTCATTTTGTGCATCTCGAGGCTTTTTATAATACATTTTCGTTCTTAACCAACGTAGTTCATCCAATAAGTGCATTTGTGTCATTGGATTAACATTTACGTCATATTGTGAATCCCAACGCTTATTCTAATCACTTTTTGTTCTTAAGGCATGTATTTCATCGAAAAAGTGCGTTTGTGTCATTGGATGAACATTTACGTCATTTTGTGCATTCCAATATTTATTCTAATCACTTTTCGTTCTTAAGGAATTTATTTCATTCAAAAAGTGCGTTTCTGTCATTGGATTAACATTTACGTCATTTTGTGCATCCCAAGGCTTATTCTAATCAATTTTAGTTGTTAAAGAATGTATTTCATTAAAAAAGTGCGTTTGTTTCGTTCGATTAACATTTACGTCATAGTGTGCGTCCCAAGGTTTATTCTAATCCATTTTTCGTTCTTAAAGAATGTATTTCATCCAAAAAGTGCGTTTGTGACATTGGATTAACATTGACGTCATTTTATGCCTCCCAAGGCTTATTCTAACCACTTTTCGTTCTTGAGGAATGTTTTCATCCAAAAAGTGTGTTTGTGTCATTGGATTAACATTTACGTCATTTTGTGCATCCCGAGGCTTATTATAATCCATTTTTGTCCTTAACCAACGTAGTTCATCCAATAAGTGCACTTGTGTCATTGGATTAACATTTACGTAATATTGAGCATCCCAACGCTTATTCTAAGCACCTTTTGTGCTTAAGGTATGTATTTCATGCAAAAAGTGTGTTTGTGCCATTTGATTAAAATATACGTCATTTTGTGCATCCCAAGGTTTATGCTAATAACCTTTCGTTCATAAGGAATGCATTTAATCCAAAAAGTGTGTTTGTGTAATTGGATTAACATTTACGTCATTTTGTGCATCCCAAGGCTTATTGTAATCCATTTTGTTCTTAAGGAATGTATTAAATCCAAAAAGTGCATTTGTGACATTCTAATCACTTTTCGTTCTTCAGGAATGTATTTCATCCAAAAAGTGCGTTTGTGTCATTGGATTAACATTGTTGTCATTTTGTGCATCCCAAGGCTTATTCTAATCCTTTTTTCGCTCTTATGGAATATATGTCATCCAAAAAGTGTGTTTGTGTCATTGGATTAACATTTACGTCATATTGTGCATCCCATAGCTTATTCTAATAACATTTCGTTCTTAAGGAACTTATTTCATCCAAAAAGTGCCTTTGTGACATTGGATTAACATTTACGTCATTTTACGTCATTGTGACATTGGATTAACATTGATGTCATCCCGAGGCTTATTATTATCCATTTTCGTCCTTAACCAACGTAGTTCATCCAATAAGTGCCTTTGCGTCATTGGATTAACATTTACGTAATATTGTGCATCCAAACGCTTATTCTAAGCACTTTTTGTTCTTAAGGCATGTATTTCATCCAAAAAGTGTGTTAGTGTCATTGGATTAACAGTCACGTCATTTTGTGCATCCCATGGTTTATTCTAATAACTTTTTGTTCTTAAGGAATGCATTTCATCCAAAAAGTGTGTTTGTGTCATTGGATTAACATTTACGTCATTTTGTGCATCCCAACGCTTATTCTAATCCATTTTTCGCTCTAATGGAATATATGTCATCCAAAAAGTGCGTT
This sequence comes from Cicer cuneatum, assembly GCA_037974295.1. Lineage (NCBI taxonomy): Eukaryota > Viridiplantae > Streptophyta > Magnoliopsida > Fabales > Fabaceae > Cicer > Cicer cuneatum. Next base: position 49,441,919 of record JBBPBO010001986.1, read on the forward strand.
TGTTTCATTGGATTAACATTTACGTTGTGTATCCCATCGCTTTTTTGAATCACTTTTCGTTCTTAAGGGATGTATTTCATCCAAAAAGTGTGTTTGTGTCATTGGATTAACATTTACGTCATTTTGTGCATTCGGAGGCTTATTATAATCCATTTTCGTACTTAACCAACATAGTTCATCCAACAAGTGCATTTAGGTCATTGGATTAACATTTACGTAATATTGTGCATCCCAACAGTTATCATAAGCACTTTTTGTTCTTAAGGCGTGTATTTCATCGAAAAAATGAGTTTGTGTGATTGTTGTTCTTAAGGAATGTATTAAATCGAAAACGTGCATTTGTGTGATTGTATTATCATTTAGCTCATTTTGTGCATCCCAAGGCTTATTCTAATCAATTTTCGTTCTTCAGGAATGTATTCCACCCAAAAAGTGCGTTTGTGTTATTCGATTAACATTTACATCATTTTGTGTAACCCAAGGCTTATGTAATCCATTTTCGTTCTTAAGGAATGTCTTTCATCCAAAAAGTGCGTTTGTGTCATTGGATTAACATTTTCGTCATTTTGTGCATCCCAAGGCTTATTCTAATCCATTTTTCGCTCTTATGGAATATATGTCATCCAAAAAGTGTGTTTGTTTCATTGGATTAACATTTACGTCATATTGTGCATCCCAACGTTTATTCTAATAACTTATTGTTCTTAAGGAATGTATTTCATCCAAAAAGTGTGTTTGTGTCATTGGATTAATATTTACGTCATTTTGTGCATCTCGAGGCTTGTTATAATGCATTTTCGTCCTTAACCAACGTAGTTCATCCAATAAGTGCATCCCGACGCTTATTCTCAGCACTTTTTGTTCTAAAGGCATATATTTCATCCAAAATGTGTGTTTGTGTCATTGGATTAACATTTACGTCATTTTGTGCATCCCAAGGTTTATTCTAATAACTTTTCGTTCTTAAGGAATGCATTTCATCCAAAAAGTGCGTTTGTGTCATTGGATTAACATTTACGTCATTTTGTGCATCCCAAGGCTTATTCTAATCCATTTTTGTTCTTAAGGAATGTACTAAATCCAAAACGTGCATTTGTGTAATTGTGTTATCATTTAGCTCGTTTTGTGCATCCGAAGGCTGATTCTAATCAATTTTCGTTCTTCAGGAATGTATTTCATCCAAAAAGTGCGTTTGTATCATTGGATTAACATTTACGTCATTTTTTGCAACCCAAGGCTTATTATAATCCATTTTCGTTCTTAAGGAATGTATTTCATCAAAAAAGTGCGTTTGTGTCGTTGGATTAACATTTTCGTCATTTTGTGCATCCCAAGGCTTATTCTAATCCATTTTTCGCTCTAATGGAATATATGTCATCCAAAAAGTGCGTTTGTTTCATTGGATTAACATTTACGTTGTGTATCCCATCGCTTTTTTGAATCACTTTTCGTTCTTAAGGGATGTATTTCATCCAAAAACTGTGTTTGTGTCATTGGATTAACATTTACGTCATTTTGTGCATCCGGAGGCTTATTATAATCCATTTTCGTCCTTAACCAACATAGTTCATCCAACAAGTGCATTTAGGTCATTAGATTAACATTTACGTAATATTGTGCATCCCAACAGTTATTATAAGCACTTTTTGTTCTTAAGGCGTGTATTTCATCGAAAAAATGAGTTTGTGTCATTGGATTAACATTTACGCAATTTTGTGCATCCCAAGGTTTATTCTAATAACTTTTCGTTCTTAAGGAAAGCATTTCATCCAGAAAGTGCATTTGTGTCATTGGATTAACATTTACGTCATTTTGTACATCCTAAGGCTTATTCTAATCCAGTTTTGTTCTTTAGGAATGTATTAATTCCAAAAAGTGCATTTGTGTCATTTTATCATCATTTAGCTCATTTTATGCATCCCAAGGCTTATTGTAATCACTTGTCGTTCTTAAGGGATGTATTTCATCAAAAAAGTGTATTTGTTTCATTGGATTAACATTTACGTCATTTTATGCATCCCGAGGCTTATTATAATCCATTTTCGTCCTTAACCAATGTAGTTCATCCAATAAGTACATTTGTGTCATTGGATTAAGATTTACGTAGTATTGTGCATCCCAACGCTTATTCTAAGCACTTTTTGTTCTTAAGGCATGTATTTCATCCAAAAAGTGTGTTTGTGTCATTGGATTAACATGTACGTCATTTTGTGCATCCCAAGGTTTATTCTAATAACTTTTCGTTCTTAAGGAATGCATTTCATCCAAAAAGTGCGTTTGTGTCATTGGATTAACATTTACATCATTTTATGCATCCCAAGGCTTATTCTAATCCAATTTGGTTCTTTAGGAATGTATTAAATCTAAAAAGTGCAGTTGTGTCGTTTTATTATCATTTAGCCCATTATGTGCATCCAAAAACTTATTCTAATCAGTTTTCGTTCTTCAGCAATGTATTTCATCCAAAAAGTGCGTTTGTATCATTGGATTAACATTTACGTCATTTTGTGCATCCCAAGACTTATTATAATCCATTTTCCTTGTTAAGGAATCTATTTCATCCAAAAAGTGTGTTTGTGTCATTGGATTAACATTTACGTCATTTTGTGCATCCCAAGGCTTATTCTAATCCTTTTTTGTTCTTAAGGAATGTATTAAATCCAAAAATTGCATTTGTGTCATTGTATTATCATTTTGCTCATTTTGTGCATCCCAAGGCTTATTCTAATCATTTTTCGTTCTTCAGGAATGTATTTCATGCAAAAAGTGCATTTATGTCATTGGATTAACATTTACGTCATTTTTTGCAACCCAAGGCTTATGTAAATCCATTTTCGTTCTTAAGGAATGTATTTCATCCAAAACGTGCGTTTGTGTCGTTGGATTAACATTTTCGTCATTTTGTGCATCCCATGGCTTATTCTAATCTATTTTTCGCTCTAATGGAATATATGTCATCCAAAGAGTGCGTTTGTTTCATTGGATTAACATTTACATCATTTTGTGTATCCCATCGCTTTTTTGAATCACTTTTCTTTCTTAAGGGATGTATTTCATCCAAAAAGTGTGTTTGTGTCATTGGATTAACATTTACGTCATTTTGTGCATCCCGAGGCTTATTCTAATCCATTTTCGTTCTTAAGGAATGTATTTCACCCAAAAAGTGCATTTGTGTCATTGGATTCACATTTTCGTCATTTTGTGCATCCCTAGGCTTACTCTAATCCATTATTCGGTCTAATGGAATATATGTCATTCAAAAAGTGCGTTTGTTTCATTGGATTAACATTTACGTTGTGTATCCCATCGCTTTTTTGAATCACTTTTCGTTCTTAAGGGATGTATTTCATCCAAAAAGTGTGTTTGTGTCATTTGATTAACATTTACGTCATTTTGTGCATCCCGAGGCTTATTATAATCCATTTTCGTCCTTAACCAACGTAGTTCATCCAACAAGTGCATTTGGGTCATTGGATTAACATTTACGAAATATTGTGCATCCCAACACTTATTATAAGCACTTTTTGTTCTTAAGGCATGTATTTCATCGAAAAAGTGAGTTTGTGTCCTTGGATTAACATTTACGTAATTTTGTGCATCCGAAGGTTTATTGTAATAACTTTTCGTTCTTAAGGAATGCATTTCATCCAAAAAGTGCGTTTGTGTCATTGGATTAACATTTACGTCATTTTGTGCATCCCAAGGCTTATTCTAATCCAGTTTTGTTCTTTAGGAATGTATTAATTCCAAAAAGTGCATTTGTGTCATTTTATCATCATTTAGCTCATTTTGTGCATCCCAAGGCTTATTCTAATCCCTTTTCGTTCTTAAGGGATGTATGTCATCAAAAAAGTGTATTTGTTTCATTGGATTAACATTTACGTCATTTTATGCATCCCGAGGCTTATTATAATCCATTTTCGTCCTTAACCAATGTAGTTTATCGAATAAGTACATTTGTGTCATTGGATTAAGATTTACGTAATATTGTGCATCCCAACGCTTATTCTAAGCACTTTTTGTTCTTAAGGCATGTATTTCATCCAAAAAGTGTGTTTCTATCATTGGATTAACATGTACGTCATTTTGTGCAACCCAAGGTTTATTCTAATAACTTTTCGTTCTTAAGGAATGTATTTCATCCAAAAAGTGCGTTTGTGTCATTAGATTAACATTTACGTCATTTTATGCATCCCAAGGCTGATTCTAATCCAATTTGGTTCTTTAGGAATGTATTAAATCCAAAAAGTGCAGTTGTGTCGTTTTATTATCATTTAGCCCATTATGTGCATCCAAAAACTTATTCTAATCAGTTTTCCTTCTTCAGCAATGTATTTCATCCAAAGAGTGCGTTTGTATCATTGGATTAACATTTACGTCATTTTGTGCATCCCAAGACTTATTCTAATCCATTTTCCTTGTTAAGGAATCTATTTTATCCAAAAAGTGTGTTTGTGTCATTGGATTAACATTTATGTAATATTGCGCATCCTAACGCTTATTATAAGCACTTTTTGTTCTTAAGGCATGTATTTCATCCAAAAAGTGTGTTTGTGTCATTGGATTAACATTTACGTTGTTTTGTGCATTCCAAGGTTTATTCTAATAACTTTCGTTCTTAAGGAATGCATTTCATCCAAAAAGTGTGTTTGTGTCATTGGATTAACATTTACATCATTTTGTGCACCCCAAGGCTTATTCTAAACTATTTTTGTTCTTAAGGAATGTATTAAATCCAAAAAAGTGCATTTGTGTCATTGTATTATCATTTTGCTCATTTTGTGCATCCCAAGGTTTATTCTAATAACTTTTCGTTCTTAAGGAATGCATTTCATCCAAAAAGTGTGTTTGTGTCATTGGATTAACATTTACGTCATTCTTTGCATCCCAAGGCTTATTCTAATCCAGTTTGGTTCTTTAGGAATGTATTAAATCCAAAAAGTGCATTTCTGTCATTGTATTATCATTTTGCTCATTTTGTGCATCGTAAGGCTTATTATAATCATTTTTCGTTCTTCAGGAATGTATTTCATCCAAATAGTTGAAATTTAAAGACTTACATTTTTGATGAAGACAAAAAGATCCTTGATCAAAAAGAAGAAGGATTATTAAGCAACTTATTTTTTCATTTATATTAAGGTAAAAGTATTTTGATATTAAATCAAAACACAGTTTAAAAGTACAATATTATGAGAACCTTCTGAGCATATGCATTAAAATGTTTTTATGAAAATAATTAATGACTTAAACATGTTGAAAATAAAGTTTTTACAAAACTCGAAATCTGTATTCGTATACGAGGTATCGTAGTCGAATACAGACTGCAAGTCAGAAGCTAAAACTAAATATCTGTATTCGAATACGAAGTGTCGTAGTCGAATACAGATTGGAAGTCAGTACCTATTTTCAAACATGTGTATTCGACTACAGCCTTCTGTATTCGAATACAACTCAAGTCAGTACCTATTTTTAAACATCTGTATTCGACTACAACCTTGTGTAATCGAATACAACTCAAGTCAGTGGCAAAAACCCGAATCTGTATTCGACTACACGATCTTGTAGTCGAATACATAGATCAAATTTCAAATATAATCAGAACGTTTTAGAGGTGTATTCGAATACACTAAGACTGTATTCGAATACAACTTCGAAACAATGCAACTTTTCAGTTTTGAAACATTACACATGTTCATCAAAAAACGTTTGGGAACCTTTGCCATTGATCTGAAGTGTTACTCTGAAGTATAAATACTTCAAACGTTTCAGATTTCAAACAACAACTTTCAACTAACTTTTTAGAATCAATTTTCTGAAACATCAAACATTTCAAAACTTAACTTTCATATTTTCAAGTGCATGTTTTTCATTTTCATATCATTAAGAAAGGTTCTCAGTTGTACTTGGAAGTGTAATTGATTAAGTATCAAATACTCAGTATTATAACCTTGTTCTTAGTCAAGAACATCATTACAAAATCATTGTATCACTTGAAGGATTTAGTGTAGATTCTTCAAGTTGTGTTAACAGAAATAGTGGTGTACTATCTTCTGTTAAGTGTTTGTGAATCTGTAACTTAGTCTTAGGGTTAGACTTGTAACATATTCATACAAAGTGGAAAATCTCTTGTGGTGTGCAAGAGGACTAGACGTACCCTTGGTTGTAAGGGGAACCAGGATAAATCTTCTGTTTGTTTTTATCGTTTTCCATTTACTGCTTTCATTTACAAACACAGCAAATATTGAAACAAAGTTAAAACAGTCCTTTAACAATCTTCTGATCTCTAAAACAGAAAAATTGTCCAACACCTAATTCACCCCCCCTCTTAGGTGCAACTCTGTTCTTACAATTGGCATCAGAGCAGGTTTTTGGTAATTTGCTCCTAGATCCATGGCTTTCGCACAACCTGTTTTTAGAGATGGTGGTAGCAGTAACAAACCACCCTGCTTTGTTGGTGAACATTATGACTTCTGGAAAATATGTATGCAAGCGTACCTTAAGGCTCAAGGAGACGACATATGGGAAGCATTAGAAAACGGTCCATATGTTCCAACAACAGTTATCAACAATAAGGAGGAGATAAAAATAAAAGCCTCTTGGACAGATGATGAAAAAAGAAGAGTACTGTTTGATAAGAAAGCAAAAAATATGTTACAGTCTGCATTGGGTATGGATGAATTCTTTCGCATATCCCATTGCAAAACAGCAAAAGAGATATGGGATACACTGGAAGTAACCCATGAAGGAACAATTGAGGTAAAACGTTCAAAACTGAAAACTTTATCTCAAGAATACGAAATGTTTAGAATGCAACCAGGAGAAGCAATCCTGGACATGCAGAAACGTTTTTCCCACTTAACCAACCACTTAACAGCACTAGGAAAGAACTTTACTAATGATGAATGGAACCTAAAGGTTCTAAGATCATTAACCAGAACATGGCAGCCAAAAGTGACAGCAATTTATGAAAAGAAAAGTTTGTCAAATATGTCACTTTCAGCACTCTTTGGAAAATTACAGGAACACGAAATAGAATTAGAAAGACTGAAAAAGAATGAGAATGCAGAGAAGAAAACAAAGAATATAGCATTAAGGATAGAGTCAAAAGAATTAGTAAATAAAGAAGACTCAGATGAAGAGAAACACATCACCCTCCTTGTCAAGAAATTCGGAAAATTTCTTCAAAACAATAAAACGTCTACAGGAGAGAAAAACTTCAAGAAGAAAGATGCTTCTACTGCAAATCAGAATTTTATTTGCTTTGAGTGTGGGAAAGAAGGACATATGAAAGCAGAATGTCCTCACCTTATCAAGAAAAATGCAAACAGAAGGAAGGAGCTCAAAAAGGCATACATAGCATGGGAAGATAATGAAGTAAGTTCTCCATCAAATTCAGATAATGACGAATGCGCTAATGTTGCTTTGATGGCATCTCATCATTCTGACAATGAAGAAGAGGTTAGTAGTAATACTAATTGTTATGATAATAATGATTCTTTTTTTGAAAATAATGATGCACAACAAGCCATTGAAGAACTACTTAATGAATGTAAAAATCTGTACAAAATAGTGTCAAATCAAAAGAAACAGATTTCTTCTCTAAATAAAAAGATTGACACTATAGAACAAAATTCTGAAAAACAAAAACAGATTTCTACATGCATTAAATGTGATTCACTTTCCTTTAAAATTGTCCAGATGAATAGAGTCATAGAAAGGTACGAAAAGGGGCAATTTGGATTGGAGAATATACTTAGCATGCAAAGATACTCAAATGACAAAAGAGGACTTGGTTATTCAAAATTTGATAAACCAAGTATTGATAAAACTATCTTTGTAAAAGCAAGTAACCAATCTAAAGAAGAGAAAGAAATGACTGTTCAAAAGAATCATCTTTGTATTAAGAATAATATTATTCAAACGAAACCATACTTTCCCAAAAACAGTCCAATGTGTTTTTATTGTGGTCTAAATGGTCACACACCAAATTGTTGTCATGTTAGGAACAGTGGTGTTCCACAAGGACAGTTTGTGTGGGTAAAGAAAGGAACTAACCTTAAAGGACCCAAAGCACTTTGGGTACCTAACAAAATATAAATTATGTTTTGTAGGAAGACACACAAAGGACATCAAATATGTGGTACTTGGATAGTGGATGTTCAAGGCATATGACCGGTGACAGAACAAAATTTTCAGCACTAACTCTTGAGTCAAAAGGTCATGTGGTCTATGGAGATAATAACAAAGGAAAGATATTGGGCATTGGAAAAGTTGGCATGGCTCCGTCTCCTTCAATTAAAGATGTACTCTATGTTGAAGGAATGTATTGCATTCAAAAAGTGCGTTTGTGTCATTAGATTAACATTTATGTCATTTTGTACATCCCAAGGCTTATTCTAACAATGTTAGTTCATAAACAATGTTTTTCATCCAAAAAGTGCGATTGTGTCATCAGATTAACATTTAAGTCTTATTGCGCATCACAAGGCTTATTCTAATCCATTTTAGTTCTTAAGAAATGTATTTCATAAAAAAGTGTGTTTGTGTCATTGGATTAACATTTGGGTCTTTTTGTGCATTTCAAGACTTATTCTTATCAATTTTCGATCTTTAGGAATGTATTTCATCCCAAAAGTATGTTTGTGTCATTGGATTAACATTTACGTCATCTTTTGCATCCCAAGGCTTATTCTAATCCTTTTTCATTCTTAAGGAATGTATTTCATCCAAAAACTGCGTTTGTGTCATTGGATTAACATTTTCGTCATTTTGTGCATCCCAAGGCTTATTCTAATCCATTTTCGATCTTATGGAATATATGTCATCCAAAATGTGTGTTTGTTTCATTGGATTAAGATTTACGTCATTTTGTTCATCCCATCGCTTATTTGAATCAATTTTTGTTCATAAGGACTGTATTTTCCCCAAAAAGTGCGTTTGTGTCATTGGATTAACCTTAACCTCATTCTATGCATCCCAGGGATTATTCTAATCACTTTTTGTTCTTAAGGAATGTATTTCATCCGAAAAGTGTGTTTGTGTCATTGGATTAATATTTACGTCATTTTGTGCATCCCAACGCTTATTCTAATCAATTTTTCGCTCTAATGGATTATATGTCATCCAAAAAGTGCGTTTGTTTCATTGGATTAAGATTTACATCATTTTGTGTATCCCATCGCTTTTTTGATTCACTTTTCGTTCTTAAGGGATGTATTTCATCCAAAAAGTGTGTTTGTTTCAGTGGATTAACATTTACGTCATTTTGTGCATCCCGAAGCTTATTATAATCCATTTTCGTCCTTAACCAACGTAGTTCATCGACCAAGTACATTTGTGTCATTGGATTAACATTTACATAATATTGTGCATCCCAACGCTTATTATAAGCACTTTTTGTTCTTAAGGCTTGTATTTCATCCAAAAAGTGAGTTTGTGTCATTGGATTAACATTTACGTAATATTGTGCATCCCAACGCTTATTCTAAGCACTTCTTGTTCTTAAGGAATGCATTTCATCCAAAAAGTGTGTTTATGTCATTGGATTAACATGTACGTCATTTGATGCATCACAAGGCTTATTCTAATCCAGTTTTGTTCTTTAGGAATGTATTAAATCCAAAAAGTGCATTTGTGTCATTTTATTATCATTTAGCTCATTTTATGCATCCCAAGGCTTATTCTAATCACTTTTCGATCTTAAGGGATGTATTCCATCAAAAAAGTGCGTTTGTGTCATTGGATTAACATTTTCGTCATTTTGTGCGTCCCAAAGCTTATTCTAATCCATTTTCGTTCTTAACCAACGTAGTTCATCCAATAAGTGCATTTGTTTATCCCAAAGCTTTTTCTAATCCATTTTTGTTCCAAACCAATGTAGTTCATCCAACTAGTGCATTTGTGTCATTAGATTAACATTTACGTAATATTGTGCATCCAAACGCTTATTCTAAGCACTTTTTGTTCTTAAGGCATGTATTTCATCCAAAAAGTGTGTTTGAGTCATTGGATTAACATTGACGTCAGTTTGTGCATCCCAAGGCTTATTCTAATCCAGTTTTGTGCGTTAGGAATGTATTAAATCCAAAAAGTGCATTTGTGTCATTTTATTATCATTTAGCTCATTTTATGCATCCCAAGGCTTATTCTAATCACATTTCGTTCTTAAGGGATGTATTTCATCCAAAAAGTGTATTTGTGTCATTGGATTAACATTTAGGTCATTTTGTGCATCCCGAGGCTTATTATAATCCATTTTCGTCCTTAACCAATGTAGTTCATCCAATAAGTGCATTTGTGTCATTGGAATTTATTAAATCCAGTTTTGTTCTTTAGGAATGTATTAAATCCAAAAAGTGCATTTGTGGCATTTTATTTTCATTTAGCCCATTTTGTGCATCCCAAGACTAATTCTAATCAGTTTTTGTTCTTCAGGAATGTATTTCATCCAAAAAGTGCGTTTGTGTCATTGGATTAACATTTTTGTCATTTTGTGCGTCCCAAGACTTATTCTAATCCATTTTCGTTGTTAACCAACGTAGTTCATCCAATAAGTGTGTTTGTGTCATTGGATTAACATTTATGTCATTTTGTGCATCCCAAGGCTTATTCTAACAATTTTAGTTCTAAAAGAATGTATTTCATCCAAAAAGTTCGTTTGTGTCAGTAGATTAACATTTAAGTGTTATTGCGCATCCCAAGGCTTATTCTTATCCATATTTGTTCTTAAGAAATGTATTTCATACAAAAAGTGTGTTTGTGTCATTGGATTAACATTTAGGTCATTTTGTGCATTTCAAGTCTGATTCTAATCACTTTTCGTTCTATTGGAATGTATTTCCTCCCAAAAGTATGTTTGTGTCATTGGATTAAAATTTACGTCATCTTATGCATCCCATAGCTTATTCTAATCACTTTTTGTTCTTAAGGAATGTATTTCATCCAAAAAGTGTGTTTGTGTCATTGGATTAATATTTCAATCATTGGATTAACATTTACGTCATATTGTGGATCTTAACGCTTATTCTAATCACTTTATGTTCATAAGGCATGTATTTCATCCAAAAAGTGTGTTTGTTTCATTGGATTAACATTTACGTCATTTTGTGCATCCCAAGGTTTCTTCTAATCACTTTTCGTTCTAAGGGAATGTATTTCATCCAAAAAGTGTATTTTTTTCATATTGTGGCTCCCAAGGCTTACTCTTATCCATTTTCGTTCTTAAGAAATGTATTTCATACAAAAGTATGTTTGTGTCATTGGATTAAGATTTGGGTTATTTTGTTCATCTCAAGTCTTTTTCTAATCACTTTTCGTTCTTAAGGAATGCATTTCATCCAAAAAGTATGTTTGTGTCATTGGATTAACATTTATGTCATCTTGTGCATCCCAAGGGTTATTCTAATCCATTTTCGTTCTTAAGGAATGTATTTCATCCAAAAAGTGTGTTTGTGTCATTCGATTAACATTTTCGTCATTTTGTGCATCCAGAGGCTGATTCTAATCGATTTTCGCTCTTATGGAATATATGTCATCCCAAAAGTGCGTTTGTTTCATTGGATTAACATTTACGTCATTTTGTGCATCCCATCGCTTATTTGAATGACTTTTTATTCAGAAGGAATCTATTTCATACAAAAAGTGTGTTTGTGTCATTGGATAAACATTTACCTTATTTTATGCATCCCATGGTTTATTCTAATCACTTTTTCGTTCTTAAGGAATGTATTTCATCCAAAAAGTGTGTTTGTGTCATTTGACTTACATTTAGGTCATTTTGAGCATCCCGTCGCTTATTTTAATCACTTTTCGTTCTGAAGGAATATATTTCGTCCAAAAAGTGCATTTGTGTCATTGGATTAACATTTCTGTCATTTTTTGCAACCCAAGGCTTATACTAATCCAATTCCGTTCTTATGGAATGTATGTCATCCAAAAGGTGCCTTTCTGTCGTTAAATTAACATTTACGTCTTTGTGTGCATCCCAAGGCTGATTTTAATCCATATTTGTTCTTAAGGAATGTATTTTATCCATAAAGTGTCTTTTTGTCATTGGATTAACATTTACGTCATTTTATGCATCCTAACACTTATTCTACTCACTTTTCGTTCTTAAGGAATGTATTTCATCCAAATAGTCTGTGTGTGTCATTGGATTAACAATTACGTCATTTTGTGCATTCCAAGGTTTATTCTAATCATTTTTCGTTCTTAAGGAATGTATTTCATCCAAAAAGTGCGTTTGTGTCATTTGATTAACATTTACCCAATTTTGTGCATCCTAAGGCTTATGCTAACCTATTTTCGTTCTTAGAGGATGTATTTCATAAATAAAGTGCGTTTGTGTCATTAGATTAACATTTATGTCATTTAGTCCATCCCAAGGCTTATTCTAATCCATTTTCGTTTTTAAGGAAAGTATTTCATCCAAATAGTGCGTTTGTGTCATTGGATTAACATTTACGTCATTGTGTGCATCCCAAGGCTATTTCTAAACCATTTTCATTCTAAACCAAAGTAGTTCATCCAATAAGTGCATTTGTGTCATTGGATTAACATTTACGTCATATTGTGCATCCCAACGCTTATTCTAATCACAATTTTTTCATAAGGCATGTATTTCATCCAAAAAGTGTGTGTGTCATTGGATTAATATTTACGTCATATTGTGCATCCCAACGCTTATTCTAATCACAATTTTTTCTTAAGGCATGTATTTCATCCAAAAAGTGTGTGTGTCATTGGATTAACATTTACGTCATATTGTCCATCCCAACGCTTATTCTAATAACTTTTCATTCTTAAGGAATGTATTTCATCCAAAAAGTGCGTTTGTGTCATTTGATTAACATTTACCCAATTTTGTGCATCCTAAGGCTTATTCTAACCTATTTTCGTTCTTAAAGGATGTATTTCATAAATAAAGTGCGTTTGTGTCATTGGATTAACATTTATGTCATTTAGTCCATCCCAAGGCTTATTATAATCCATTTTCGTTCTTAAGGAATGTATTTCATCCAAAAAGTGCGTTTGTGTCATTGGATTAACATTTACGTCATTGTGTGCATCCCAAGGCTTTTTCTAAACCATTTTCATTCTAAACCAAAGTAGTTCATCAATAAGTGCATTTGTGTCATTGGATTAACTTTTACGTCATATTGTGCATCCCAACGCTTATTCTAATCACTATTTTTTCACAAGGCATGTATTTCATCCAAAAAGTGTGTGTGTCATTGGATTAACATTTACGTCATATTGTGCATCCTAACACTTATTCTAAGCACTTTTCGTTCTTAAAGAATGTATTTCATCAAAAAATTGTGTTTGTGTCGTTAGATTAACATTTACGTCATTTTGTGCATCCCAAGGCTTTTTCTAAACCATTTTCATTCTAAACCAAAGTAGTTCATCCAATAAGTGCATTTGTGTCATTGGATTAACATTTACGTCATATTGTGCATCCCAACGCTTATTCTAATCACAATTTTTTCTTAAGGCATGTATTTCATCCAAAAAGTGTGTGTGTCATTGGATTAACATTTACGTCATATTGTGCATCCCACCGCTTATTGTCATCACTTTTTGTTCTTAATGCATGTATTTCATCCAAAAAGTGTGTGTGTCATTGGGTTAACATTTACGTTATTTTGTGCATCCCAAGGTTTTTCTAATAACTTTTCATTCTTAAGGAATGTATTTCCTCCAAAAAGTGCGTTTGTGTCATTGGATTACCATTTCCGTCATTTATTGCATCCCAAGGCTTATACTAGTCCAATTTCGTTCTTATGGAATGTATGTCACCCAAAAGGTGCGTTTCTGTCATTAGATTAACATTTACGTCTTTGTGTGCATCCCAAGGCTTATTCTAATCCATATTTGTTCTTAAGGAATGTATTTCATCCAAAAAGTGTGTTTTTGTCATTGGATTAACATTTACGTCATTTTATGCATCCTAACACTTATTCCAGTCACTTTTCGTTCTTATAGAATGTATTTCATCCAAAAAGTGTGTTTGTGTCATTGGATTAAAATTTACGTCATATTGTGCATCCCACCGCTTATTGTCATCACTTTTTGTTCTTAATGCATGTATTTCATCCAAAAAGTGTGTGTGTCATTGGGTTAACATTTACGTTATTTTGTGCATCCCAAGGTTTTTCTAATAACTTATCATTCTTAAGGAATGTATTTCATCCAAAAAGTGCGTTTGTGTCATTGGATTAACATTTCCGTCATTTTTTGCATCCCAAGGCTTATACTAATCCAATTCCGTTCTTATGGAATGTATGTCACCCAAAAGGTGCGTTTCTGTCATTAGATTAACATTTACGTCTTTGTGTGCATCCCAAGGCTTATTCTAATCCATATTTGTTCTTAAGGAATGTATTTCATCCAAAAAGTGTGTTTTTGTCATTGGATTAACATTTACGTCATTTTATGCATCCTAACACTTATTCCAGTCACTTTTCGTTCTTATAGAATGTATTTCATCCAAAAAGTGTGTTTGTGTCATTGGATTAACATTTACGTCATTTTGTGCATCCGACCGCTTATTCTAATCACTATTTGTTCTTAAGGCATGTATTTCATCCAAAATGTGTGTGTGTCATTGGACTAACATTTACGTTATTTTGTGCATCCCAAGGTTTTTCTAATAACTTTTCATTCCTAAGGAATGTATTTCATCCAAAAAGTGCGTTTGTGTCATTGGATTAATATTTCTGTCATTTTTTGCATCCCAAGGCTTATACTAATCCAATTCCGTTCTTATGGAATGTATGTCATCCAAAAGGTGCGTTTCTGTAAGTAGATTAACATTTACGTCTTTGTGTGCATCCCAAGTCTTATTCTAATCCATATTTGTTCTTAAGGAATGTATTTCATCCAAAAAGTGTGTTTTTGTCATTGGATTAACATTTACGTCATATTGTGCATCCCAACGCTTATTCTAATCACTATTTTTTCTTAAGGCATGTATTTCATCCAAAAAGTGTGTGTGTCATTGGATTAACATTTACGTCATATTGTGCATCCCACCGCTTATTGTCATCACTTTTTGTTCTTAATGCATGTATTTCATCCAAAAAGTGTGTGTGTCATTGGGTTAACATTTACGTTATTTTGTGCATCCCAAGGTTTTTCTAATAACTTTTCATTCTTAAGGAATGTGTTTCCTCCAAAAAGTGCGTTTGTGTCATTGGATTACCATTTCCGTCATTTATTGCATCCCAAGGCTTATACTAGTCCAATTCCGTTCTTATGGAATGTATGTCACCCAAAAGGTGCGTTTCTGTCATTAGATTAACATTTACGTCTTTGTGTGCATCCCAAGGCTTATTCTAATCCATATTTGTTCTTAAGGAATGTATTTCATCCAAAAAGTGTGTTTTTGTCATTGGATTAACATTTACGTCATTTTATGCATCCTAACACTTATTCCAGTCACTTTTCGTTCTTATGGAATGTATTTCATCCAAAAAGTGTGTTTGTGTCATTGGATTAACATTTACGTCATTTTGTGCATCCCACCGCTTATTCTAATCACTTTTTGTTCTTAAGGCATGTATTTCATCCAAAATGTGTGTGTGTCATTGGACTAACATTTACGTTATTTTGTGCATCCCATGGTTTTTCTAATAACTTTTCATTCTTAAGGAATGTATTTCATCCAAAAAGTGCGTTTGTGTCATTGGATTAATATTTCCGTCATTTTTTGCATCCCAAGGCTCATACGAATCCAATTCCGTTCTTATGGAATGTATGTCATCCAAAAGGTGCGTTTCTGTCAGTAGATTAACATTTACGTCTTTGTGTGCATCCCAAGGCTTATTCTAATCCATATTTGTTCTTAAGGAATGTATTTCATCCAAAAAGTGTGTTTTTGTCATTGGATTAACATTTACGTCATTTTATGCATCCTAACACTTATTCCAGTCACTTTTCGTTCTTATAGAATGTATTTCATCCAAAAAGTGTGTTTGTGTCATTGGATTAACATTTACGTCATTTTGTGCATCCCACCGCTTATTCTAATCACTTTTTGTTCTTAAGGCATGTATTTCATCCAAAATGTGTGTGTGTCATTGGACTAACATTTACGTTATTTTGTGCATCCCATGGTTTTTCTAATAACTTTTCATTCTTAAGGAATGTATTTCATCCAAAAAGTGCGTTTGTGTAATTGGATTAATATTTCCGTCATTTTCGCATCCCAAGGCTCATACGAATCCAATTCCGTTCTTATGGAATGTATGTCATCCAAAAAGTGCGTTTCTGTCAATAGATTAACATTTACGTCTTTGTGTGCATCCCAAGGCTTATTCTAATCCATATTTGTTCTTAAGGAATGTGTTTCATCCAAAAAGTGTGTTTTTGTCATTGGATTAACATTTACGTCATTTTATGCATCCTAACACTTATTCCAGTCACTTTTCGTTCTTATAGAATGTATTTCATCCAAAAAGTGTGTTTGTGTCATTGGATTAACATTTACGTCATTTTGTGCATCCCACCGCTTATTCTAATCACTTTTTGTTCTTAAGGCATGTATTTCATCCAAAATGTGTGTGTGTCATTGGACTAACATTTACGTTATTTTGTGCATCCCATGGTTTTTCTAATAACTTTTCATTCTTAAGGAATGTATTTCATCCAAAAAGTGCGTTTGTGTCATTGGATTAATATTTCCGTCATTTTTTGAATCCCAAGCCTCATACGAATCCAATTCCGTTCTTATGGAATGTATGTCATCCAAAAGGTGCGTTTCTGTCAGTAGATTAACATTTACGTCTTTGTGTGCATCCCAAGGCTTATTCTAATCCATATTTGTTCTTAAGGAATGTATTTCATCCAAAAAGTGTGTTTTTGTCATTGGATTAACATTTACGTCATTTTATGCATCCTAACACTTATTCCAGTCACTTTTCGTTCTTATGGAATGTATTTCATCCAAAAAGTGTGTTTGTGTCATTGGATTAACATTTACGTCATTTTGTGCATCCCACCGCTTATTCTAATCACTTTTTGTTCTTAAGGCATGTATTTCATCCAAAATGTGTGTGTGTCATTGGACTAACATTTACGTTATTTTTTGCATCCCATGGTTTTTCTAATAACTTTTCATTCTTAAGGAATGTATTTCATCCAAAAAGTGCGTTTGTGTCATTGGATTAATATTTCCGTCATTTTTTGCATCCCAAGGCTCATACGAATCCAATTCCGTTCTTATGGAATGTATGTCATCCAAAAGGTGCGTTTCTGTCAGTAGATTAACATTTACGTCTTTGTGTGCATCCCAAGGCTTATTCTAATCCATATTTGTTCTTAAGGAATGTATTTCATCCAAAAAGTGTGTTTTTGTCATTGGATTAACATTTACGTCATTTTATGCATCCTAACACTTATTCCAGTCACTTTTCGTTCTTATAGAATGTATTTCATCCAAAAAGTGTGTTTGTGTCATTGGATTAACATTTACGTCATTTTGTGCATCCGACTGCTTATTCTAATCACTATTTGTTCTTAAGGCATGTATTTCATCCAAAATGTGTGTGTGTCATTGGACTAACATTTACGTTATTTTGTGCATCCCAAGGTTTTTCTAATAACTTTTCATTCCTAAGGAATGTATTTCATCCAAAAAGTGCGTTTGTGTCATTGGATTAATATTTCTGTCATTTTTTGCATCCCAAGGCTTATACTAATCCAATTCCGTTCTTATGGAATGTATGTCATCCAAAAGGTGCGTTTTTGTAAGTAGATTAACATTTACGTCTTTGTGTGCATCCCAAGTCTTATTCTAATTCATATTTGTTCTTAAGGAATGTATTTCATCCAAAAAGTGTGTTTTTGTCATTGGATTAACATTTACGTCATTTTATGCATCCTAACACTTATTCCAGTCACTTTTCGTTCTTATAGAATGTATTTCATCCAAAAAGTGTGTTTGTGTCATTGGATTAACATTTACGTCATTTTGTGCATCCCACCGCTTATTCTAATCACTTTTTGTTCTTAAGGCATGTATTTCATCCAAAATGTGTGTGTGTCATTGGACTAACATTTACGTTATTTTGTGCATCCCATGGTTTTTCTAATAACTTTTCATTCTTAAGGAATGTATTTCATCCAAAAAGTGCGTTTGTGTCATTGGATTAATATTTCCGTCATTTTTTGCATCCCAAGGCTCATACGAATCCAATTCCGTTCTTATGGAATGTATGTCATCCAAAAGGTGCGTTTATGTCAGTAGATTAACATTTACGTCTTTGTGTGCATCCCAAGGCTTATTCTAATCCATATTTGTTCTTAAGGAATGTATTTCATCCAAAAAGTGTGTTTTTGTCATTTTATTATAAGTTACGTCATTTTATGCATCCTAACACTTATTCTAATCACTTTTCGTTCATAAAGAATGTATTTCATCCAAAAAGTGTGTTTCTGTCATTGGATTAACATTTACGTCATTTTGTGCATCCCACCGCTTATTCTAATTACTTTTTGTTCTTAAGGCATGTATTTCATCCAAAATGTGTGTGTGTCATTGGATTAACATTTACTATATTTTGTTCATCCCAAAGTTTTTCTAATATCTTTTCATTCTTAAGGAATGTATTTCATCCAAATAGTGCGTTTGTGTCATTGGATTAACATTTCCGTCATTTTTTGCATCCCAAGGCTTATACTAATCCAATTCCGTTCTTATGGAATGTATGTCATCCAAAAGGTGCGTTTCTGTCATTACATTAACATTTACGTCTTTGTGTGCATCCCAAGGCTTATTTGTTCTTAAGGAATCTATTTTATCCAAAAAGTGTGTTTTTGTCATTGGATTAACATTTACGTCATTTTATGCATCCTAACATTTATTCTAATCACTTTTCGTTCTTAAAGAATGTATTTCATCCAAAAAGGGTGTTTGTGTCATTGGATTAACATTTACGTCATTTTGTGCATCCCAAGGCTTTTTCTAAACCATTTTCATTCTAAACCAAAGTAGTTCATCCAATAAGTGCATTTGTGTCATTGGATTAACATTTACGTCATATTGTGCATCCCAACGCTTATTCTAATCACTATTTTTTCTTAAGGCATGTATTTCATCCAAAATGTGTGTGTGTCATTGGACTAACATTTACGTTATTTTTTGCATCCCATGGTTTTTCTAATAACTTTTCATTCTTAAGGAATGTATTTCATCCAAAAAGTGCGTTTGTGTCATTGGATTAATATTTCCGTCATTTTTTGCATCCCAAGGCTCATACGAATCCAATTCCGTTCTTATGGAATGTATGTCATCCAAAAGGTGCGTTTCTGTCAGTAGATTAACATTTACGTCTTTGTGTGCATCCCAAGGCTTATTCTAATCCATATTTGTTCTTAAGGAATGTATTTCATCCAAAAAGTGTGTTTTTGTCATTGGATTAACATTTACGTCATTTTATGCATCCTAACACTTATTCCAGTCACTTTTCGTTCTTATGGAATGTATTTCATCCAAAAAGTGTGTTTGTGTCATTGGATTAACATTTACGTCATTTTGTGCATCCCACCGCTTATTCTAATCACTTTTTGTTCTTAAGGCATGTATTTCATCCAAAATGTGTGTGTGTCATTGGACTAACATTTACGTTATTTTGTGCATCCCATGGTTTTTCTAATAACTTTTCATTCTTAAGGAATGTATTTCATCCAAAAAGTGCGTTTGTGT